>OZ012704.1:37108243-37258964 GCA_963942595.1 Cylloceria caligata | reverse complement strand
ATAATAATAATAATAATAATAATAATAATAATAAATATTTGTTGTTGTTGTTGTTGTTGTTATTTTTTTTTTTAATTAAAAAAAAAAAATTTTTTTTATACAAGGAGTTGCGGAATCCTTTTTACGGATATCCCCCAGTCTTTTGAACTGGGGGGGTATGTGGGACTCCCAAAAAAGTAGGCCTACCCACTAAACCGCCCTCTCCTTGTTGCCCTCCCCCAGACCAGGAACTATTTTGGTATTACTTCTGGCTGGGGGTTCTGTCCGTGTTCGTCCGTTCGTCTTGCTGTCTGTAACTTGTCGCGTCACGTCAGTCCGTCTGTTCGGTTAGGTGAGGCAGCCGTCTACGTTTTTTCGTCGCAGTATCGTCTCTGTATAGGTGGCAACTAGTTGCCACCATTCTGTCGAGTGGAGCATCACCTGAACAATGTTGTCCGGGGTGATGCTGCCAACAATCGTCTCCAGTTCCAGTCGGAGTCCTGTCCAGCGGTCGCACACAAAAAATGTGTGTTCCGCGTCGTCTCGTTCGTGTCCACAGTACTTACAGTCTGGCGTCAGTACTCTGTTCATGTTGCAAAGGTACCTTCGGAAGTAGCCGTGTCCGGTCAGGAGCTGGGTAACGTAAAAGTTTACGTCCCCAAACTTCCTTCCGATCCACGGTCTCAGGTCCTTTACAAGTCGTCTCGTCCAGTTGCCTGTACGTTCTTCTGTCCATCGGTCTTGCCAAGTCCGTATCGTCCTGTTGCGCTCCGCAATTGCCGCATCCTCCCGTCTTATGTCCGCGCTTTTCTCGTGGATCCTTTTTCGCTCGAAAGCTAGAAGGTCCACGGGAATTACGCCGGCCACCACCAAAACTGCTTGTGCAGAGACAGTTCGGTAGGAGCAGGCGATCCTCAGTGCACCCTGTCTTTGTATCGTCGTCATCGCGTGGCAGTATTTCTTTGTCTTCAGGGCATCTGCCCAGATCTCTGCGCCGTAAAGGACGATCGAGTGGGCCGTCGCCATTAAAAGTCGTCTTTTCCCCGGTCTCGGTCCAGTCGTGTTTGTCATCAGGCGGCTTAAGGATGCTATCCTCTCGGCCGCCTTCTGAGCTGTTTTTTGTATGTGAGGCCAGAAGGTCATCTTTGTATCTAGAATTACCCCGAGATACTTGACTTCCCCCCTGGCCGTGATTTCGTCCGTCCCGACCCACATGGGAAGTCTCGTCTGTATACGTTTTCTACTGAGGATCGTCAGTTCTGTCTTTTCTGTCGCGAGTTGTAGTCCGTGATTCGTCATCCAACGTCTCACTCGTCGCATCGTCTGGTTCAGTTTTAGTTGTGCCAGATCCGGAGATCGCTCGGTGATCACCGCCGCCACGTCGTCAGCGTAAGCAACGAGGAGTACGCCGAGCGGCATTTCCAGCCTGAGCAAGCTGTCGTACAGTCCGTTCCAAAAATCTGGTCCCAGTATGGACCCTTGTGCGACCCCGGCGGTGATTTGCCTTGTCACCGGTCCTTCAGTTGTCTCGTACGTAATCTGTCTGTTTTTCAGGTAGTCCCCCACCACCCGAGCTAAGTAAGCCGGAACCCCGAAGTTGCTTTCAAGCGCCTCCAGGATATCGACCCACCTAGCCGAGTTGAAGGCGTTCCTGACGTCCAAGGTCGCCAGCAGGACGATTGGTCGTGCTGCGTGGCAATGTCTGTCTAAGTCCAGGAAGGAGTCGACCACTTTTTGGATCGCTCCAATCGTCGATCGACCTCTCCTGAAGCCGAACTGCAGGTCTGAAAGGCCTCCGCTGGTCTGTATCACGTCCGTCAATCTTGGTCTCAGTAATTGTTCGTAGCGTTTACCCGTCGTGTCAAGTAAACTCAACGGCCGGTAGGCTGACGGCGTGCTGGGGTCGCCCCTACCTTTGGGGATAAGAACCAGCCTCGCCGCCTTCCACCGGCCGCAAAACGTCCCCGTCGTCAAGCACGTGTTGTACAGGTCGAGAAATATCTCCGGCCTCAGGTTGACCATCAGCCGGATAATCTCCGCCGGTACTCCGTCCGGTCCCGGTGCTTTACCAGTCTTCATTGCGTTGGATGCCCTAGTGAGCTCTTCCGCCGTGAAGATGGGGGCTGCCGGTGTGTCCGTGTCATCTGTAACGTCCGTCCGTATCGGGTGCGTAGGAAATAAGCCGTCGACGATCCGTCGTGCGGATTCGGCGTCTTTGAGTTCTGGTGGTACCCGGGCTCCTAGTTTACCAGTCACGATTTTGTAACCAGTACCCCAGGGATCCTGATCCACCTCCTCGCAGAGCCTCTTCCAGCAACGCGTCTTGCTGTCTCGTATCGCGCTCGTCAGTGCTTTTCGTGCTGTCTTATATTTGGCTTGGAGGTTTTCCCTTTCGGGTCTTCCCCCAGCCCTCGTAACTCGTCGGCGGTTCGCCAAGCAGAGCCTGCGCAGCTCGGCTATTTCGTCCGTCCACCAGTATTGTGGTTGCCTGTTTGGTCTATTTCGTCGTTTCGGCATTGTGCTGTTGCACAGCCGGTCCGTCAGTTTGGCCGTCTCATCCGTGAGTCTTTCCGCCCTTCGCCGGCCAGTCAGTTCAGGGGGGACTTTCGTCATTGGTGCTGGTGCTGCCGCCAGCTCCTCCGAAAATTTTCGTAAGTCGAGTTTGTTGAGGTTCCACCTCGGGGGGTACTGGGTCCTCGTCCGTCTCGTCGCCGTTTGTCCTGCCACTTCGAAGACAATGTACTGGTGATCGCTGGCCGTATAGCCGTCGAAAACCCGCCACTGTCCTATCCGTGGCGATATTCTGTCCGATGTCATTGTGACGTCAGGGATAGAGTTTCCAAACCCTGGTCGTCTGTATGTCGGTACGTTTCCCGTATTTGCTACTACCAGGTCTAGCCTTGCGGCCATCTCCAGCAGCAGCCGTCCACGTTTGTTCGTTGTTGTCATTCCCCACTCGATCGCCCGCGCGTTGAGGTCTCCCCCGATGATAACGTCTCCAGGCAGATTCCTGATTCCGTCTTCAAGGAGCGCCACTTTCCTCTCGAAATCCGCCGCGGCGCAGTTGGGTGTCAGGTAAACGCTGACGTAAGTGACAGCGCCGACCCTTGCCCAGACGTAATCGTCCCCGACACCGCAGTTAATTATTCGAGATTGGGCAGCGCCCCTCACCCAGATAGCTGTGGTCTCTGTCTCGTTCGTAATGTACGTTTGTGTCGTTCTTCTCCTGTACGGTTCGCACAGGATCAGAATGTCGGCGTCATGTTCGTCAGCTATCTGTGGTAGTAGCATGTCTGCTGTCCTACTCCTGTTCAGGTTTCCCTGAACTATTCTGTCCGTCTTCCGGCCTGCCTCCTGCACTCCTCCAGCGCAGCCCGGAATACCGCACACCTTCCGGTTCCCGCAAGGTGCGCTACGTCCCCGTGTCCCGCCTCAGAGCACAGTGGGCAAGCCGGTCTGTTTTTACAGTCCGTCGCGTAATGTCCCGTCTCGCCGCATTTCCTGCAGTTCTTTGTCCGATCCGCGTTCGTGCAGCTCGTCCTTGTATGTCCGTAGCCCAGGCATTTGTAGCATTTGGTCACCGTCAATCGTTGTCGTAGTCGGCATCGCACCCATCCTATCCCGATCCGGCCCCGGTCCAGCAGCACCTCGGCTTCCCGCGTCTCGAGGTCGCAGACCGCCATGTACTGCTCGGCCCGGTTCGGGCCGAAGATGTGGACACCAAAGTCGCCGTCTCGTCCCGTTTCTCGTCTCAGCGCCCGTATCACGTCCTCCGCGGTGGTAACGCAGTCCAGGTCCATGATCTCCAGTTGAACCCTAGAAGTCACGGTCCTTACACTGCCCGTGTCCCCAACCGCGTCCTGTAGTGCGCGCTCAAACTGTTCTCGTCCGTCCGTGTCTGTCTGTATCTTGATGAGACACCGTCCGTCCTTGGTCTTCTTTAGAGCCATCACCTGTACATGACTGCTCGTCGGGTCGACCGTCGTCCTTATCTTCCGTACGATGTCCGAGTACGTGTTGTCTTTCCCAGGCTTGACCAGTACAGCCGTTCCCCTATGTTTGGGGGTCGGTCTGCGCTTTTCAGCCTGGGTCGGTACGTTCGTCTCGTCCGTTTTGTTTTTCGGTTCCGTCGTTTTTTTCTTCTTTTTTCGTTTCCTCACGGTTGTCCAGGTTGCGGCCTCCTCCGTTCTTGGGGGTGTCTTCTGTCGGGCCTCTGGTGGGGTCTTCGTCGTCTCCCGTTTCCGTTTTGTCGGTCGCGTCGCCGGTTCCGTTGTCTCCGTTTCTGTCTCTGTCAGGTCGTCTGCCATCATTTGTCCCTTCGAGGCTGTCCTGTTTTGCATGTTTAGCGCAGCGTCGGCGGCCTCAAGAATCGTCTTAATGCCGGTTTTTACCGCCATATTCATATTTTTCTGTATTGCCGCTGCCTCTTCCATTTTCGTCGCGGTCTCATGAATGAGTTGTAATAACTCTGTCAAATCGGGCTCGTTCCCACTGTCATCGTCGAATGAGGAGGTTCCAGGTTTTTCTCGATGCCTCCTTATATTTCCGACGACAGGTGGAACCGTTTTACCCTCTTCCATGGGTGGCGGTGTCGTTTCTCTCTTTCTGTATCTTAATTTCTTTTTCTTCTGATGTAGAGATCGATCTTCCGTGCCTGTTGACGAACATGACTGAAGTATACTTCTCTTTCTCAGGTTGACACTTTCGGTCACGTTCGCCAAGCTATCATCGTTCGACTCTCCCCCGATATTGTTCGTCGCGAGTTCTCCGATTGTCCTGAGCTCTTCCTCGGTCGATGTTTTTTCCAACTCCTTCTTCTGCTTAGGTTTTATTTCTTTTAAAAGTTTCTCCATATTAATCCCACGAGTAGGTCGGAATGTAGGTCTGCCTAGGCAGAGCCGCCTTGTCTAGGTAAGGTGTAAATACTGCAGGGTTCCACCCGGTGCCCTGCAGGGATCGTTCGCGACCGCTTTAGTTTACATCATTGCGGCCATGCAGCCGTAGGCACGATGCCTTCCACCGTAGCTTTTGATGTTGTGTGTTCTTAGTCTGCCTGCTCCCCATGGACCTGTCCGGCAAGGTTAGACCTGCCAGGGGCTAGAGCCCCCGCCGGCCGAGCTCCAAAGTTCATTGCAGAAACGCAAGCCCCCCCGCCGCGGCAAGGCGACACACTTGGGAGGGATTATTATTATTATTATTATTATTATTATTATTATTATTATTATTATTATTATTATTATTATTATTATTCGAGGGCTGGTGGAAAATCTTCACAAAGACAGAAAGGAGGGACCGCACTCCTCAAAGTGTAGGATTTCTATCCACTAAAAACCACCGACCCTTTTTTCAGATGTTGTGTAACGACCCCGGAACCGCTTCCGCATTTCGTCAGGGTCGTTCTGTTCCTTTGCCTTCCAGGCCTCTTCATTCTTTCCTGCTTGCTTATGGCTGCGGTCCGGCGCAAGCTGTGATTCTCTGCCCAATTCCATTCGCTGACACGCTAATGCTCTAACAGTTTCCACTGTGTTACTTCAGTGTGGTTCATTGGACTCGGCACTATTTTCTCGCACCACACTGTTCACTATGCTCACGATGTCCAACTAGTTGTTGTCTGCTCCGGTTATCACTCTGTTATTTTCTTCTTGTTTCTTCTGGCGTAGAACTATTCCAGCACAATTTGTCACCGCTTCCCACTTCTCCGCGCTGATCAGCATCGATGCCACTATGTTCTCTGGGGTGATAAGCCCCAGTGACTCCTCCAACCTTTCCTTCGCATCCCTCCACCGATTACACTTGAAGAACGTGTGATGAGCATTGTCGCGTTCAGAATCCCCGTAGATACATCGCGGATTTTCCACTTTCCCCATCTTGTAGAGGTATGGGCTGAAGTAGCTGTGCCCACACAATAGTTGGGTCAGGTAGTATGTCACTTCCCCATGTTTCCGTTCTGTCCATGGGGCCAGATGTTTGATGAGTCTGGCTGTCCATCTTGCTCTTGCGTCACTGTCCCACATGTCCTGCCAAAGCTCCATGGTGTGATTCCTCTCCTGTTTCTTTATCTGTTGCCGATCGTGTTCAGCTCGTCGTAGGTAGACCCGTTTCTTCTCTCTCGCAAGGAACTCGATAGGTACCACTCCTGCAATGACCAGGGCCGTAGGTCCTGATACTGTTCGGTATGCACAGGCCACTCTCAGGGCTCCTCTTTTTTGTACCGCGGCTATACGTTTCCTTCAGCTTTCCGCTTCCAGTGCGTCCGCCCAGATCTCTGCTCCGTACAGGAGAATCGAGTGCGTCACCGACATAAGCAGCCGGCGTTTGCTGGTCATTGGTCCTCTCACGTTCGCCATGAGACGGCTCAGCGCTGCTACCATGGTCGCTGCTTTGTCTGTCGCTTTCCTGATGTGTTCCCAGAAGATTAGTGTGGTGTCAAGTGTGATGCCAAGATACCTCACTGCGTCTTTCGTTTCCACCTCTTCGGTTCCGACCCGCATGCGCAGTAAGTTCGGGAACCTTTTCCGAGTGAAAACTACTATCTCCGTCTTCTGTGTGGCTAGGCTAAGGCCGTGATCCCCCATCCATTGGTGCGTCCGCCTTATGACCTGGTTAAGCCGCCTTTGTGCCGCTTCGGGGTCTCTTGCTGTGATGACTGCGGCGACATCGTCGGCGTATCCTATCAGGTACGTGTCGTCTGGCATTTCCATCCGTAGAATTTCATCGTACGAGATGTTCCAGAGATCTATCCCGAGGATCGATCCCTGGGCTGCGCCTGAGGAGATGACTTTTCTCTGTTGTCCTTCTCGTGTGTCGTAGAGCAGTATTCAGTCCTTCAAATAGTCGTCCACCATCGCGAGGAGATACGCTGGTACCTGGAAATGTACTTTTAGCGCCCGCATGATGTCGCACCATCTTGCCGAATAGAAGGCATTCTTCACGTCGAGTGTAGCCAATACCACGATCTCTCGGGAGTAATGGTTGTTCGCCCGCGTTGCCTCAACTGTCCTTATGACCTCTTGAACTGCGTCTACCGTAGATCGTCCTTTCCTGAAACCAAATTTTCTATCGGACAGGTCACCTGCTTCCCGTATAGCTGTATGTAGTCGCGGCTTGATCATCCTCTCCAGCAATTTTCCGGCCGTGTCCAACATGCACAGTGGCCTGTAGGCTGACGGGGAGTTAGGGTCTCCTTTGCCTTTGCTGATTAACACCAGACGCTGCGTCTTCCAGCGTTTGGGAAAAACTCCGCTCTTCAGGCAGCAGTTGTACATATCGAGAAGCAGTTTCGGGCGGGCGCCTGCTACTGTCTTCAACACTTCTGCCGGTACGCCGTCGGATCCTGGGGCCTTCCTGTTCTGCAGTGATTTGACCGCGTCCATCAGCTCCTCCTCATTAAATAACGTAATGTCCTGAACCCTGATGTCGAGGTCCTCTTCGCTCCTCGGTGGGTGAGTCGGGAATAGGGTATCTACGATGTTTTTCATCCTATTCAGTTCCATGCTCTCTCCTTCCGAGAAAGCTTCTAGTTTCCGCGTCACTATCCTGTAGCCCAATCTCCACGGGTCGTTATTCACGTCCTGTATAATAGAATTTCAGCGCTCCGTCTTGCTGCGGCCAATTTGACGCTGTAGGATCTTCTTGGCACCTTTGTATTGAGCCGCGATGACTGCTGCCTCATTAGGATTCCTTCTTCGAAATCGGGTTGCTTTCCTTCGCAGTCGGAGGCATCGTTTCCGCTGATCGGCGATCTCGTCGGTGCACCAGTACGCTGCCTGCTTGTTTGCTGGTCGCTGCTTTCTCGGCATCGATGCTCTGCACGCTTGCAGTACTAGCTGCATCGTTTCGTCCACTAATTCTTCTGCACTTGGGTTTTCAACGTGCATCGAGATTCTCCGTCCGTTGAGTATCCCTATACGCAGTTTCCTCTCGTCCATTTTGGCTACGTTCCATCTTGGTGGTAGGTCCCTGCTGATCCTTGTCGCGTTTCCTCCTTCAAATAATTCGAACGTGATGTATTGGTGGTCGCTGCCTATGAAGTCTTCAGTCACCGTCCATTTTCTCACACATGGCACTGCGCGTTCCGATGCAAACGAAATGTACGGTATTGTTCCCCTGTCGCCTGGTCGTCGGAAAGTCGCAGTCGAACCGGTGTTGAGCACTGTGAGGCTTAGTCGTGAAATCATTTCCATTACTCGTGTACCTCTGCCATCCGGATGCCGCATACCCCATTCGATCGCTCGCGCATTAAAATCTCCAGCCACTATGATTTTTCCTTCCATGTCCCGTAGTTTGTCTTCCAGGCTGTTGAGCTTCTCTTCAAATTGCCCGATGCCTTCA
Source organism: Cylloceria caligata (assembly GCA_963942595.1). NCBI lineage: Eukaryota > Metazoa > Arthropoda > Insecta > Hymenoptera > Ichneumonidae > Cylloceria > Cylloceria caligata. Next base: position 37,250,654 of record OZ012704.1, on the reverse strand, counting down.
TTGGGCGTGAAGTAGCAGCTCACGTATTAAACGTCCCTCTGTTTAATCCAGACAAAGCCGTTTCCTCTTTCGTGATCTTTTACTCGGCCTTTTCCGGGATTCGGGACCCAGATAGCTGCAGTGCCCAGGTTGTCCGTGTACCAGCTCGTAATCATTTTATCACGATATTGTTCACTGATAATAATCACGACACATTTTTTTTCGCGCACCAGTTGTGTCAGGAGATCGTCGGCCGACCTGCTCCTGTTCAGATTTCCTTGGAGTACCCTTGTCATTTCGGGGTCCTGTTCTTAGCACTTTCCAACGCTCTCCGAAAAGCGGCACATTTCCCTGTTTCCGGCATGTGGGACGGTGGCGCTTTGTCCGCGCACAAAACACACCGCGCTTCCCTATCGCACTTAGCGTCTTTATGACCGGTTTCACCACACTTATAACAGAGTTTACTTCTATCCGGGCCACTACAGTTTTTGGCTTGATGCCCATACCCCAAGCACCTGAAGCACCGCATTACAGATATCCGTTTCCGAATTCTACAGTTGACCCAGCCAACTTCGATCTTGCTCTTTTGGATGAGTTCTGTTGCCTTTATCTCATCCATCTCGATAAGAGCGATTTTCTGACCCCTGTAAATCGTTTTTGGCACTCGGATTTTAACATTATCTACTTGTCCCGAGTACTCGCATGCCAAGGCGTCGAGCACATCTTCTTCAGTTGCTCCGTCGAGGTCTCTAATCTCGAGGGTCATCTTCGGGATGAGTTCGGTGACTTTGGCGTATTTCCCAGTGCATCTCTCAAGGCCTTGGTGAAGACGTCCTTGTTCTTCTGGTTGTTGCCTAGCTTCAGCAGAATTTCACCCTTGTGAGTCTGACGGATGGCTTTGATGTCCGTCTCCGTGTCTGTAGGGTTCACTTCGGCGCGGATGTCCTTCAGTATCTCTGCGTAGGTTTCCCCTGTTTCCGGCCTGATAACAACGGCTTCGCCGCGCGGCCTATCCCGGATGCGTTTGTTCCGCTCTCTTTGGCGTTCCGGTGGAGTTGTTTTCATCCTCGTCGCCGGTGTTTCCTCGTCATTCCTTGCAGCTCTTCTGGCTTTCCTATTGTTGGCCTTGACCGCGCCTCCTTTCTCCTTTCTGCGGCGAGGTTCTTGCCACTCACCTTCCGTTTCTCCATGCTTAGGTCTTTTATCCACCCGTTGTACAGGAGATCCTCCTCCTGTGCTGGTTAGGTGTTGTGACCTCTGGTTTCCTCCATTCGAAGATTGTGAGGCTAGTCGTCTGCCTCCCGCTGATATTTTTCGCAATTCTGCTTCAATCTTCTTCCTCTCTAATCTGGATGCTGAAATAGCCTCCAAGGATTCCACCAGCTTCTGTAATCCTTGTTTGATGTCTATGCTGACATTCCGCTGCTTAGTGGTCGCCTGGATCATCTTCTTTGCAAGGCTTTGAAGGCGCCGTATCTCCTCTTCCTCGCCAAGGTCAGCCTCCGACATCTTCTGCTGTAGAGCTGCTCGGTGTTGCTCTATCGAGCCGTCTTGCTCCTCATTTGCACTGATATCCGTCCCGTTATGAGGGAGACTCAACATCAGTACGTTGTTAATCTGTTCACCCTTGTTTCCTCGTGTTCTAGTAGGATGACGGCTCTCCTCGATTGTTGCTTTGTATGCTACGTGCTACGAGCCCGCTTGCCCACTCCCTGTTGACGCCGGTACTCGGGTATCCCCTCTCTGCACCGTAAACTGTTTTCCTTGATTGTTGTTACTCATAATTGGTTTGTTGTAGGGGTTTTCCTTCCCCTGGATTTTAGTTGCTTTTTACGACAGGCATACTTTACCTCGGGAATATTCTAACCCCTATCCCGCAGGGGTAATAATAATAATAATATTAATAATAATAATAATAATAATAATAATAATAATAATAATAATAATAATAATAATAATAATAATAATAATAATAATAATAATAATAATAATAATAATAATAATAATAATAATAATAATAATAATAATAATAATAATAATAATAATAATAATAATAATAATAATAATAATAATAATAATAATAATAATAATAATAATAATAATAATAATAATAATAATAATAATAATAATAATAATAATAATAATAATAATAATAATAATAATAATAATAATAATAATAATAATAATAATAATAATAATAATAATAATAATAATAATAATAATAATAATAATAATAATAATAATAATAATAATAATAATAAATATTTGTTGTTGTTGTTGTTGTTATTTTTTTTTTTTAATTAAAAAAAAAAATTTTTTTTATACAAGGAGTTGCGGAATCCTTTTTACGGATATCCCCCAGTCTTTTGAACTGGGGGGGTATGTGGGACTCCCAAAAAAGTAGGCCTACCCACTAAACCGCCCTCTCCTTGTTGCCCTCCCCCAGACCAGGAACTATTTTGGTATTACTTCTGGCTGGGGGTTCTGTCCGTGTTCGTCCGTTCGTCTTGCTGTCTGTAACTTGTCGCGTCACGTCAGTCCGTCTGTTCGGTTAGGTGAGGCAGCCGTCTACGTTTTTTCGTCGCAGTATCGTCTCTGTATAGGTGGCAACTAGTTGCCACCATTCTGTCGAGTGGAGCATCACCTGAACAATGTTGTCCGGGGTGATGCTGCCAACAATCGTCTCCAGTTCCAGTCAGAGTCCTGTCCAGCGGTCGCACACAAAAAATGTGTGTTCCGCGTCGTCTCGTTCGTGTCCACAGTACTTACAGTCTGGCGTCAGTACTCTGTTCATGTTGCAAAGGTACCTTCGGAAGTAGCCGTGTCCGGTCAGGAGCTGGGTAACGTAAAAGTTTACGTCCCCAAACTTCCTTCCGATCCACGGTCTCAGGTCCTTTACAAGTCGTCTCGTCCAGTTGCCTGTACGTTCTTCTGTCCATCGGTCTTGCCAAGTCCGTATCGTCCTGTTGCGCTCCGCAATTGCCGCATCCTCCCGTCTTATGTCCGCGCTTTTCTCGTGGATCCTTTTTCGCTCGAAAGCTAGAAGGTCCACGGGAATTACGCCGGCCACCACCAAAACTGCTTGTGCAGAGACAGTTCGGTAGGAGCAGGCGATCCTCAGTGCACCCTGTCTTTGTATCGTCGTCATCGCGTGGCAGTATTTCTTTGTCTTCAGGGCATCTGCCCAGATCTCTGCGCCGTAAAGGACGATCGAGTGGGCCGTCGCCATTAAAAGTCGTCTTTTCCCCGGTCTCGGTCCAGTCGTGTTTGTCATCAGGCGGCTTAAGGATGCTATCCTCTCGGCCGCCTTCTGAGCTGTTTTTTGTATGTGAGGCCAGAAGGTCATCTTTGTATCTAGAATTACCCCGAGATACTTGACTTCCCCCCTGGCCGTGATTTCGTCCGTCCCGACCCACATGGGAAGTCTCGTCTGTATACGTTTTCTACTGAGGATCGTCAGTTCTGTCTTTTCTGTCGCGAGTTGTAGTCCGTGATTCGTCATCCAACGTCTCACTCGTCGCATCGTCTGGTTCAGTTTTAGTTGTGCCAGATCCGGAGATCGCTCGGTGATCACCGCCGCCACGTCGTCAGCGTAAGCAACGAGGAGTACGCCGAGCGGCATTTCCAGCCTGAGCAAGCTGTCGTACAGTCCGTTCCAAAAATCTGGTCCCAGTATGGACCCTTGTGCGACCCCGGCGGTGATTTGCCTTGTCACCGGTCCTTCAGTTGTCTCGTACGTAATCTGTCTGTTTTTCAGGTAGTCCCCCACCACCCGAGCTAAGTAAGCCGGAACCCCGAAGTTGCTTTCAAGCGCCTCCAGGATATCGACCCACCTAGCCGAGTTGAAGGCGTTCCTGACGTCCAAGGTCGCCAGCAGGACGATTGGTCGTGCTGCGTGGCAATGTCTGTCTAAGTCCAGGAAGGAGTCGACCACTTTTTGGATCGCTCCAATCGTCGATCGACCTCTCCTGAAGCCGAACTGCAGGTCTGAAAGGCCTCCGCTGGTCTGTATCACGTCCGTCAATCTTGGTCTCAGTAATTGTTCGTAGCGTTTACCCGTCGTGTCAAGTAAACTCAACGGCCGGTAGGCTGACGGCGTGCTGGGGTCGCCCCTACCTTTGGGGATAAGAACCAGCCTCGCCGCCTTCCACCGGCCGCAAAACGTCCCCGTCGTCAAGCACGTGTTGTACAGGTCGAGAAATATCTCCGGCCTCAGGTTGACCATCAGCCGGATAATCTCCGCCGGTACTCCGTCCGGTCCCGGTGCTTTACCAGTCTTCATTGCGTTGGATGCCCTAGTGAGCTCTTCCGCCGTGAAGATGGGGGCTGCCGGTGTGTCCGTGTCATCTGTAACGTCCGTCCGTATCGGGTGCGTAGGAAATAAGCCGTCGACGATCCGTCGTGCGGATTCGGCGTCTTTGAGTTCTGGTGGTACCCGGGCTCCTAGTTTACCAGTCACGATTTTGTAACCAATTTTGTAACCAGTACCCCAGGGATCCTGATCCACCTCCTCGCAGAGCCTCTTCCAGCAACGCGTCTTGCTGTCTCGTATCGCGCTCGTCAGTGCTTTTCGTGCTGTCTTATATTTGGCTTGGAGGTTTTCCCTTTCGGGTCTTCCCCCAGCCCTCGTAACTCGTCGGCGGTTCGCCAAGCAGAGCCTGCGCAGCTCGGCTATTTCGTCCGTCCACCAGTATTGTGGTTGCCTGTTTGGTCTATTTCGTCGTTTCGGCATTGTGCTGTTGCACAGCCGGTCCGTCAGTTTGGCCGTCTCATCCGTGAGTCTTTCCGCCCTTCGCCGGCCAGTCAGTTCAGGGGGGACTTTCGTCATTGGTGCTGGTGCTGCCGCCAGCTCCTCCGAAAATTTTCGTAAGTCGAGTTTGTTGAGGTTCCACCTCGGGGGGTACTGGGTCCTCGTCCGTCTCGTCGCCGTTTGTCCTGCCACTTCGAAGACAATGTACTGGTGATCGCTGGCCGTATAGCCGTCGAAAACCCGCCACTGTCCTATCCGTGGCGATATTCTGTCCGATGTCATTGTGACGTCAGGGATAGAGTTTCCAAACCCTGGTCGTCTGTATGTCGGTACGTTTCCCGTATTTGCTACTACCAGGTCTAGCCTTGCGGCCATCTCCAGCAGCAGCCGTCCACGTTTGTTCGTTGTTGTCATTCCCCACTCGATCGCCCGCGCGTTGAGGTCTCCCCCGATGATAACGTCTCCAGGCAGATTCCTGATTCCGTCTTCAAGGAGCGCCACTTTCCTCTCGAAATCCGCCGCGGCGCAGTTGGGTGTCAGGTAAACGCTGACGTAAGTGACAGCGCCGACCCTTGCCCAGACGTAATCGTCCCCGACACCGCAGTTAATTATTCGAGATTGGGCAGCGCCCCTCACCCAGATAGCTGTGGTCTCTGTCTCGTTCGTAATGTACGTTTGTGTCGTTCTTCTCCTGTACGGTTCGCACAGGATCAGAATGTCGGCGTCATGTTCGTCAGCTATCTGTGGTAGTAGCATGTCTGCTGTCCTACTCCTGTTCAGGTTTCCCTGAACTATTCTGTCCGTCTTCCGGCCTGCCTCCTGCACTCCTCCAGCGCAGCCCGGAATACCGCACACCTTCCGGTTCCCGCAAGGTGCGCTACGTCCCCGTGTCCCGCCTCAGAGCACAGTGGGCAAGCCGGTCTGTTTTTACAGTCCGTCGCGTAATGTCCCGTCTCGCCGCATTTCCTGCAGTTCTTTGTCCGATCCGCGTTCGTGCAGCTCGTCCTTGTATGTCCGTAGCCCAGGCATTTGTAGCATTTGGTCACCGTCAATCGTTGTCGTAGTCGGCATCGCACCCATCCTATCCCGATCCGGCCCCGGTCCAGCAGCACCTCGGCTTCCCGCGTCTCGAGGTCGCAGACCGCCATGTACTGCTCGGCCCGGTTCGGGCCGAAGATGTGGACACCAAAGTCGCCGTCTCGTCCCGTTTCTCGTCTCAGCGCCCGTATCACGTCCTCCGCGGTGGTAACGCAGTCCAGGTCCATGATCTCCAGTTGAACCCTAGAAGTCACGGTCCTTACACTGCCCGTGTCCCCAACCGCGTCCTGTAGTGCGCGCTCAAACTGTTCTCGTCCGTCCGTGTCTGTCTGTATCTTGATGAGACACCGTCCGTCCTTGGTCTTCTTTAGAGCCATCACCTGTACATGACTGCTCGTCGGGTCGACCGTCGTCCTTATCTTCCGTACGATGTCCGAGTACGTGTTGTCTTTCCCAGGCTTGACCAGTACAGCCGTTCCCCTATGTTTGGGGGTCGGTCTGCGCTTTTCAGCCTGGGTCGGTACGTTCGTCTCGTCCGTTTTGTTTTTCGGTTCCGTCGTTTTTTTCTTCTTTTTTCGTTTCCTCACGGTTGTCCAGGTTGCGGCCTCCTCCGTTCTTGGGGGTGTCTTCTGTCGGGCCTCTGGTGGGGTCTTCGTCGTCTCCCGTTTCCGTTTTGTCGGTCGCGTCGCCGGTTCCGTTGTCTCCGTTTCTGTCTCTGTCAGGTCGTCTGCCATCATTTGTCCCTTCGAGGCTGTCCTGTTTTGCATGTTTAGCGCAGCGTCGGCGGCCTCAAGAATCGTCTTAATGCCGGTTTTTACCGCCATATTCATATTTTTCTGTATTGCCGCTGCCTCTTCCATTTTCGTCGCGGTCTCATGAATGAGTTGTAATAACTCTGTCAAATCGGGCTCGTTCCCACTGTCATCGTCGAATGAGGAGGTTCCAGGTTTTTCTCGATGCCTCCTTATATTTCCGACGACAGGTGGAACCGTTTTACCCTCTTCCATGGGTGGCGGTGTCGTTTCTCTCTTTCTGTATCTTAATTTCTTTTTCTTCTGATGTAGAGATCGATCTTCCGTGCCTGTTGACGAACATGACTGAAGTATACTTCTCTTTCTCAGGTTGACACTTTCGGTCACGTTCGCCAAGCTATCATCGTTCGACTCTCCCCCGATATTGTTCGTCGCGAGTTCTCCGATTGTCCTGAGCTCTTCCTCGGTCGATGTTTTTTCCAACTCCTTCTTCTGCTTAGGTTTTATTTCTTTTAAAAGTTTCTCCATATTAATCCCACGAGTAGGTCGGAATGTAGGTCTGCCTAGGCAGAGCCGCCTTGTCTAGGTAAGGTGTAAATACTGCAGGGTTCCACCCGGTGCCCTGCAGGGATCGTTCGCGACCGCTTTAGTTTACATCATTGCGGCCATGCAGCCGTAGGCACGATGCCTTCCACCGTAGCTTTTGATGTTGTGTGTTCTTAGTCTGCCTGCTCCCCATGGACCTGTCCGGCAAGGTTAGACCTGCCAGGGGCTAGAGCCCCCGCCGGCCGAGCTCCAAAGTTCATTGCAGAAACGCAAGCCCCCCCGCCGCGGCAAGGCGACACACTTGGGAGGGATTATTATTATTATTATTATTATTATTATTATTATTATTATTATTATTATTATTATTATTATTATTATTCGAGGGCTGGTGGAAAATCTTCACAAAGACAGAAAGGAGGGACCGCACTCCTCAAAGTGTAGGATTTCTATCCACTAAAAACCACCGACCCTTTTTTCAGATGTTGTGTAACGACCCCGGAACCGCTTCCGCATTTCGTCAGGGTCGTTCTGTTCCTTTGCCTTCCAGGCCTCTTCATTCTTTCCTGCTTGCTTATGGCTGCGGTCCGGCGCAAGCTGTGATTCTCTGCCCAATTCCATTCGCTGACACGCTAATGCTCTAACAGTTTCCACTGTGTTACTTCAGTGTGGTTCATTGGACTCGGCACTATTTTCTCGCACCACACTGTTCACTATGCTCACGATGTCCAACTAGTTGTTGTCTGCTCCGGTTATCACTCTGTTATTTTCTTCTTGTTTCTTCTGGCGTAGAACTATTCCAGCACAATTTGTCACCGCTTCCCACTTCTCCGCGCTGATCAGCATCGATGCCACTATGTTCTCTGGGGTGATAAGCCCCAGTGACTCCTCCAACCTTTCCTTCGCATCCCTCCACCGATTACACTTGAAGAACGTGTGATGAGCATTGTCGCGTTCAGAATCCCCGTAGATACATCGCGGATTTTCCACTTTCCCCATCTTGTAGAGGTATGGGCTGAAGTAGCTGTGCCCACACAATAGTTGGGTCAGGTAGTATGTCACTTCCCCATGTTTCCGTTCTGTCCATGGGGCCAGATGTTTGATGAGTCTGGCTGTCCATCTTGCTCTTGCGTCACTGTCCCACATGTCCTGCCAAAGCTCCATGGTGTGATTCCTCTCCTGTTTCTTTATCTGTTGCCGATCGTGTTCAGCTCGTCGTAGGTAGACCCGTTTCTTCTCTCTCGCAAGGAACTCGATAGGTACCACTCCTGCAATGACCAGGGCCGTAGGTCCTGATACTGTTCGGTATGCACAGGCCACTCTCAGGGCTCCTCTTTTTTGTACCGCGGCTATACGTTTCCTTCAGCTTTCCGCTTCCAGTGCGTCCGCCCAGATCTCTGCTCCGTACAGGAGAATCGAGTGCGTCACCGACATAAGCAGCCGGCGTTTGCTGGTCATTGGTCCTCTCACGTTCGCCATGAGACGGCTCAGCGCTGCTACCATGGTCGCTGCTTTGTCTGTCGCTTTCCTGATGTGTTCCCAGAAGATTAGTGTGGTGTCAAGTGTGATGCCAAGATACCTCACTGCGTCTTTCGTTTCCACCTCTTCGGTTCCGACCCGCATGCGCAGTAAGTTCGGGAACCTTTTCCGAGTGAAAACTACTATCTCCGTCTTCTGTGTGGCTAGGCTAAGGCCGTGATCCCCCATCCATTGGTGCGTCCGCCTTATGACCTGGTTAAGCCGCCTTTGTGCCGCTTCGGGGTCTCTTGCTGTGATGACTGCGGCGACATCGTCGGCGTATCCTATCAGGTACGTGTCGTCTGGCATTTCCATCCGTAGAATTTCATCGTACGAGATGTTCCAGAGATCTATCCCGAGGATCGATCCCTGGGCTGCGCCTGAGGAGATGACTTTTCTCTGTTGTCCTTCTCGTGTGTCGTAGAGCAGTATTCAGTCCTTCAAATAGTCGTCCACCATCGCGAGGAGATACGCTGGTACCTGGAAATGTACTTTTAGCGCCCGCATGATGTCGCACCATCTTGCCGAATAGAAGGCATTCTTCACGTCGAGTGTAGCCAATACCACGATCTCTCGGGAGTAATGGTTGTTCGCCCGCGTTGCCTCAACTGTCCTTATGACCTCTTGAACTGCGTCTACCGTAGATCGTCCTTTCCTGAAACCAAATTTTCTATCGGACAGGTCACCTGCTTCCCGTATAGCTGTATGTAGTCGCGGCTTGATCATCCTCTCCAGCAATTTTCCGGCCGTGTCCAACATGCACAGTGGCCTGTAGGCTGACGGGGAGTTAGGGTCTCCTTTGCCTTTGCTGATTAACACCAGACGCTGCGTCTTCCAGCGTTTGGGAAAAACTCCGCTCTTCAGGCAGCAGTTGTACATATCGAGAAGCAGTTTCGGGCGGGCGCCTGCTACTGTCTTCAACACTTCTGCCGGTACGCCGTCGGATCCTGGGGCCTTCCTGTTCTGCAGTGATTTGACCGCGTCCATCAGCTCCTCCTCATTAAATAACGTAATGTCCTGAACCCTGATGTCGAGGTCCTCTTCGCTCCTCGGTGGGTGAGTCGGGAATAGGGTATCTACGATGTTTTTCATCCTATTCAGTTCCATGCTCTCTCCTTCCGAGAAAGCTTCTAGTTTCCGCGTCACTATCCTGTAGCCCAATCTCCACGGGTCGTTATTCACGTCCTGTATAATAGAATTTCAGCGCTCCGTCTTGCTGCGGCCAATTTGACGCTGTAGGATCTTCTTGGCACCTTTGTATTGAGCCGCGATGACTGCTGCCTCATTAGGATTCCTTCTTCGAAATCGGGTTGCTTTCCTTCGCAGTCGGAGGCATCGTTTCCGCTGATCGGCGATCTCGTCGGTGCACCAGTACGCTGCCTGCTTGTTTGCTGGTCGCTGCTTTCTCGGCATCGATGCTCTGCACGCTTGCAGTACTAGCTGCATCGTTTCGTCCACTAATTCTTCTGCACTTGGGTTTTCAACGTGCATCGAGATTCTCCGTCCGTTGAGTATCCCTATACGCAGTTTCCTCTCGTCCATTTTGGCTACGTTCCATCTTGGTGGTAGGTCCCTGCTGATCCTTGTCGCGTTTCCTCCTTCAAATAATTCGAACGTGATGTATTGGTGGTCGCTGCCTATGAAGTCTTCAGTCACCGTCCATTTTCTCACACATGGCACTGCGCGTTCCGATGCAAACGAAATGTACGGTATTGTTCCCCTGTCGCCTGGTCGTCGGAAAGTCGCAGTCGAACCGGTGTTGAGCACTGTGAGGCTTAGTCGTGAAATCATTTCCATTACTCGTGTACCTCTGCCATCCGGATGCCGCATACCCCATTCGATCGCTCGCGCATTAAAATCTCCAGCCACTATGATTTTTCCTTCCATGTCCCGTAGTTTGTCTTCCAGGCTGTTGAGCTTCTCTTCAAATTGCCCGATGCCTTCATTGGGCGTGAAGTAGCAGCTCACGTATTAAACGTCCCTCTGTTTAATCCAGACAAAGCCGTTTCCTCTTTCGTGATCTTTTACTCGGCCTTTTCCGGGATTCGGGACCCAGATAGCTGCAGTGCCCAGGTTGTCCGTGTACCAGCTCGTAATCATTTTATCACGATATTGTTCACTGATAATAATCACGACACATTTTTTTTCGCGCACCAGTTGTGTCAGGAGATCGTCGGCCGACCTGCTCCTGTTCAGATTTCCTTGGAGTACCCTTGTCATTTCGGGGTCCTGTTCTTAGCACTTTCCAACGCTCTCCGAAAAGCGGCACATTTCCCTGTTTCCGGCATGTGGGACGGTGGCGCTTTGTCCGCGCACAAAACACACCGCGCTTCCCTATCGCACTTAGCGTCTTTATGACCGGTTTCACCACACTTATAACAGAGTTTACTTCTATCCGGGCCACTACAGTTTTTGGCTTGATGCCCATACCCCAAGCACCTGAAGCACCGCATTACAGATATCCGTTTCCGAATTCTACAGTTGACCCAGCCAACTTCGATCTTGCTCTTTTGGATGAGTTCTGTTGCCTTTATCTCATCCATCTCGATAAGAGCGATTTTCTGACCCCTGTAAATCGTTTTTGGCACTCGGATTTTAACATTATCTACTTGTCCCGAGTACTCGCATGCCAAGGCGTCGAGCACATCTTCTTCAGTTGCTCCGTCGAGGTCTCTAATCTCGAGGGTCATCTTCGGGATGAGTTCGGTGACTTTGGCGTATTTCCCAGTGCATCTCTCAAGGCCTTGGTGAAGACGTCCTTGTTCTTCTGGTTGTTGCCTAGCTTCAGCAGAATTTCACCCTTGTGAGTCTGACGGATGGCTTTGATGTCCGTCTCCGTGTCTGTAGGGTTCACTTCGGCGCGGATGTCCTTCAGTATCTCTGCGTAGGTTTCCCCTGTTTCCGGCCTGATAACAACGGCTTCGCCGCGCGGCCTATCCCGGATGCGTTTGTTCCGCTCTCTTTGGCGTTCCGGTGGAGTTGTTTTCATCCTCGTCGCCGGTGTTTCCTCGTCATTCCTTGCAGCTCTTCTGGCTTTCCTATTGTTGGCCTTGACCGCGCCTCCTTTCTCCTTTCTGCGGCGAGGTTCTTGCCACTCACCTTCCGTTTCTCCATGCTTAGGTCTTTTATCCACCCGTTGTACAGGAGATCCTCCTCCTGTGCTGGTTAGGTGTTGTGACCTCTGGTTTCCTCCATTCGAAGATTGTGAGGCTAGTCGTCTGCCTCCCGCTGATATTTTTCGCAATTCTGCTTCAATCTTCTTCCTCTCTAATCTGGATGCTGAAATAGCCTCCAAGGATTCCACCAGCTTCTGTAATCCTTGTTTGATGTCTATGCTGACATTCCGCTGCTTAGTGGTCGCCTGGATCATCTTCTTTGCAAGGCTTTGAAGGCGCCGTATCTCCTCTTCCTCGCCAAGGTCAGCCTCCGACATCTTCTGCTGTAGAGCTGCTCGGTGTTGCTCTATCGAGCCGTCTTGCTCCTCATTTGCACTGATATCCGTCCCGTTATGAGGGAGACTCAACATCAGTACGTTGTTAATCTGTTCACCCTTGTTTCCTCGTGTTCTAGTAGGATGACGGCTCTCCTCGATTGTTGCTTTGTATGCTACGTGCTACGAGCCCGCTTGCCCACTCCCTGTTGACGCCGGTACTCGGGTATCCCCTCTCTGCACCGTAAACTGTTTTCCTTGATTGTTGTTACTCATAATTGGTTTGTTGTAGGGGTTTTCCTTCCCCTGGATTTTAGTTGCTTTTTACGACAGGCATACTTTACCTCGGGAATATTCTAACCCCTATCCCGCAGGGGTAATAATAATAATAATATTAATAATAATAATAATAATAATAATAATAATAATAATAATAATAATAATAATAATAATAATAATAATAATAATAATAATAATAATAATAATAATAATAATAATAATAATAATAATAATAATAATAATAATAATAATAATAATAATAATAATAATAATAATAATAATAATAATAATAATAATAATAATAATAATAATAATAATAATAATAATAATAATAATAATAATAATAATAATAATAATAATAATAATAATAATAATAATAATAATAATAATAATAATAATAATAATAATAATAATAATAATAATAATAATAATAATAATAATAATAATAATAATAATAATAATAATAATAATAATAAATATTTGTTGTTGTTGTTGTTGTTATTTTTTTTTTTTAATTAAAAAAAAAAATTTTTTTTATACAAGGAGTTGCGGAATCCTTTTTACGGATATCCCCCAGTCTTTTGAACTGGGGGGGTATGTGGGACTCCCAAAAAAGTAGGCCTACCCACTAAACCGCCCTCTCCTTGTTGCCCTCCCCCAGACCAGGAACTATTTTGGTATTACTTCTGGCTGGGGGTTCTGTCCGTGTTCGTCCGTTCGTCTTGCTGTCTGTAACTTGTCGCGTCACGTCAGTCCGTCTGTTCGGTTAGGTGAGGCAGCCGTCTACGTTTTTTCGTCGCAGTATCGTCTCTGTATAGGTGGCAACTAGTTGCCACCATTCTGTCGAGTGGAGCATCACCTGAACAATGTTGTCCGGGGTGATGCTGCCAACAATCGTCTCCAGTTCCAGTCAGAGTCCTGTCCAGCGGTCGCACACAAAAAATGTGTGTTCCGCGTCGTCTCGTTCGTGTCCACAGTACTTACAGTCTGGCGTCAGTACTCTGTTCATGTTGCAAAGGTACCTTCGGAAGTAGCCGTGTCCGGTCAGGAGCTGGGTAACGTAAAAGTTTACGTCCCCAAACTTCCTTCCGATCCACGGTCTCAGGTCCTTTACAAGTCGTCTCGTCCAGTTGCCTGTACGTTCTTCTGTCCATCGGTCTTGCCAAGTCCGTATCGTCCTGTTGCGCTCCGCAATTGCCGCATCCTCCCGTCTTATGTCCGCGCTTTTCTCGTGGATCCTTTTTCGCTCGAAAGCTAGAAGGTCCACGGGAATTACGCCGGCCACCACCAAAACTGCTTGTGCAGAGACAGTTCGGTAGGAGCAGGCGATCCTCAGTGCACCCTGTCTTTGTATCGTCGTCATCGCGTGGCAGTATTTCTTTGTCTTCAGGGCATCTGCCCAGATCTCTGCGCCGTAAAGGACGATCGAGTGGGCCGTCGCCATTAAAAGTCGTCTTTTCCCCGGTCTCGGTCCAGTCGTGTTTGTCATCAGGCGGCTTAAGGATGCTATCCTCTCGGCCGCCTTCTGAGCTGTTTTTTGTATGTGAGGCCAGAAGGTCATCTTTGTATCTAGAATTACCCCGAGATACTTGACTTCCCCCCTGGCCGTGATTTCGTCCGTCCCGACCCACATGGGAAGTCTCGTCTGTATACGTTTTCTACTGAGGATCGTCAGTTCTGTCTTTTCTGTCGCGAGTTGTAGTCCGTGATTCGTCATCCAACGTCTCACTCGTCGCATCGTCTGGTTCAGTTTTAGTTGTGCCAGATCCGGAGATCGCTCGGTGATCACCGCCGCCACGTCGTCAGCGTAAGCAACGAGGAGTACGCCGAGCGGCATTTCCAGCCTGAGCAAGCTGTCGTACAGTCCGTTCCAAAAATCTGGTCCCAGTATGGACCCTTGTGCGACCCCGGCGGTGATTTGCCTTGTCACCGGTCCTTCAGTTGTCTCGTACGTAATCTGTCTGTTTTTCAGGTAGTCCCCCACCACCCGAGCTAAGTAAGCCGGAACCCCGAAGTTGCTTTCAAGCGCCTCCAGGATATCGACCCACCTAGCCGAGTTGAAGGCGTTCCTGACGTCCAAGGTCGCCAGCAGGACGATTGGTCGTGCTGCGTGGCAATGTCTGTCTAAGTCCAGGAAGGAGTCGACCACTTTTTGGATCGCTCCAATCGTCGATCGACCTCTCCTGAAGCCGAACTGCAGGTCTGAAAGGCCTCCGCTGGTCTGTATCACGTCCGTCAATCTTGGTCTCAGTAATTGTTCGTAGCGTTTACCCGTCGTGTCAAGTAAACTCAACGGCCGGTAGGCTGACGGCGTGCTGGGGTCGCCCCTACCTTTGGGGATAAGAACCAGCCTCGCCGCCTTCCACCGGCCGCAAAACGTCCCCGTCGTCAAGCACGTGTTGTACAGGTCGAGAAATATCTCCGGCCTCAGGTTGACCATCAGCCGGATAATCTCCGCCGGTACTCCGTCCGGTCCCGGTGCTTTACCAGTCTTCATTGCGTTGGATGCCCTAGTGAGCTCTTCCGCCGTGAAGATGGGGGCTGCCGGTGTGTCCGTGTCATCTGTAACGTCCGTCCGTATCGGGTGCGTAGGAAATAAGCCGTCGACGATCCGTCGTGCGGATTCGGCGTCTTTGAGTTCTGGTGGTACCCGGGCTCCTAGTTTACCAGTCACGATTTTGTAACCAGTACCCCAGGGATCCTGATCCACCTCCTCGCAGAGCCTCTTCCAGCAACGCGTCTTGCTGTCTCGTATCGCGCTCGTCAGTGCTTTTCGTGCTGTCTTATATTTGGCTTGGAGGTTTTCCCTTTCGGGTCTTCCCCCAGCCCTCGTAACTCGTCGGCGGTTCGCCAAGCAGAGCCTGCGCAGCTCGGCTATTTCGTCCGTCCACCAGTATTGTGGTTGCCTGTTTGGTCTATTTCGTCGTTTCGGCATTGTGCTGTTGCACAGCCGGTCCGTCAGTTTGGCCGTCTCATCCGTGAGTCTTTCCGCCCTTCGCCGGCCAGTCAGTTCAGGGGGGACTTTCGTCATTGGTGCTGGTGCTGCCGCCAGCTCCTCCGAAAATTTTCGTAAGTCGAGTTTGTTGAGGTTCCACCTCGGGGGGTACTGGGTCCTCGTCCGTCTCGTCGCCGTTTGTCCTGCCACTTCGAAGACAATGTACTGGTGATCGCTGGCCGTATAGCCGTCGAAAACCCGCCACTGTCCTATCCGTGGCGATATTCTGTCCGATGTCATTGTGACGTCAGGGATAGAGTTTCCAAACCCTGGTCGTCTGTATGTCGGTACGTTTCCCGTATTTGCTACTACCAGGTCTAGCCTTGCGGCCATCTCCAGCAGCAGCCGTCCACGTTTGTTCGTTGTTGTCATTCCCCACTCGATCGCCCGCGCGTTGAGGTCTCCCCCGATGATAACGTCTCCAGGCAGATTCCTGATTCCGTCTTCAAGGAGCGCCACTTTCCTCTCGAAATCCGCCGCGGCGCAGTTGGGTGTCAGGTAAACGCTGACGTAAGTGACAGCGCCGACCCTTGCCCAGACGTAATCGTCCCCGACACCGCAGTTAATTATTCGAGATTGGGCAGCGCCCCTCACCCAGATAGCTGTGGTCTCTGTCTCGTTCGTAATGTACGTTTGTGTCGTTCTTCTCCTGTACGGTTCGCACAGGATCAGAATGTCGGCGTCATGTTCGTCAGCTATCTGTGGTAGTAGCATGTCTGCTGTCCTACTCCTGTTCAGGTTTCCCTGAACTATTCTGTCCGTCTTCCGGCCTGCCTCCTGCACTCCTCCAGCGCAGCCCGGAATACCGCACACCTTCCGGTTCCCGCAAGGTGCGCTACGTCCCCGTGTCCCGCCTCAGAGCACAGTGGGCAAGCCGGTCTGTTTTTACAGTCCGTCGCGTAATGTCCCGTCTCGCCGCATTTCCTGCAGTTCTTTGTCCGATCCGCGTTCGTGCAGCTCGTCCTTGTATGTCCGTAGCCCAGGCATTTGTAGCATTTGGTCACCGTCAATCGTTGTCGTAGTCGGCATCGCACCCATCCTATCCCGATCCGGCCCCGGTCCAGCAGCACCTCGGCTTCCCGCGTCTCGAGGTCGCAGACCGCCATGTACTGCTCGGCCCGGTTCGGGCCGAAGATGTGGACACCAAAGTCGCCGTCTCGTCCCGTTTCTCGTCTCAGCGCCCGTATCACGTCCTCCGCGGTGGTAACGCAGTCCAGGTCCATGATCTCCAGTTGAACCCTAGAAGTCACGGTCCTTACACTGCCCGTGTCCCCAACCGCGTCCTGTAGTGCGCGCTCAAACTGTTCTCGTCCGTCCGTGTCTGTCTGTATCTTGATGAGACACCGTCCGTCCTTGGTCTTCTTTAGAGCCATCACCTGTACATGACTGCTCGTCGGGTCGACCGTCGTCCTTATCTTCCGTACGATGTCCGAGTACGTGTTGTCTTTCCCAGGCTTGACCAGTACAGCCGTTCCCCTATGTTTGGGGGTCGGTCTGCGCTTTTCAGCCTGGGTCGGTACGTTCGTCTCGTCCGTTTTGTTTTTCGGTTCCGTCGTTTTTTTCTTCTTTTTTCGTTTCCTCACGGTTGTCCAGGTTGCGGCCTCCTCCGTTCTTGGGGGTGTCTTCTGTCGGGCCTCTGGTGGGGTCTTCGTCGTCTCCCGTTTCCGTTTTGTCGGTCGCGTCGCCGGTTCCGTTGTCTCCGTTTCTGTCTCTGTCAGGTCGTCTGCCATCATTTGTCCCTTCGAGGCTGTCCTGTTTTGCATGTTTAGCGCAGCGTCGGCGGCCTCAAGAATCGTCTTAATGCCGGTTTTTACCGCCATATTCATATTTTTCTGTATTGCCGCTGCCTCTTCCATTTTCGTCGCGGTCTCATGAATGAGTTGTAATAACTCTGTCAAATCGGGCTCGTTCCCACTGTCATCGTCGAATGAGGAGGTTCCAGGTTTTTCTCGATGCCTCCTTATATTTCCGACGACAGGTGGAACCGTTTTACCCTCTTCCATGGGTGGCGGTGTCGTTTCTCTCTTTCTGTATCTTAATTTCTTTTTCTTCTGATGTAGAGATCGATCTTCCGTGCCTGTTGACGAACATGACTGAAGTATACTTCTCTTTCTCAGGTTGACACTTTCGGTCACGTTCGCCAAGCTATCATCGTTCGACTCTCCCCCGATATTGTTCGTCGCGAGTTCTCCGATTGTCCTGAGCTCTTCCTCGGTCGATGTTTTTTCCAACTCCTTCTTCTGCTTAGGTTTTATTTCTTTTAAAAGTTTCTCCATATTAATCCCACGAGTAGGTCGGAATGTAGGTCTGCCTAGGCAGAGCCGCCTTGTCTAGGTAAGGTGTAAATACTGCAGGGTTCCACCCGGTGCCCTGCAGGGATCGTTCGCGACCGCTTTAGTTTACATCATTGCGGCCATGCAGCCGTAGGCACGATGCCTTCCACCGTAGCTTTTGATGTTGTGTGTTCTTAGTCTGCCTGCTCCCCATGGACCTGTCCGGCAAGGTTAGACCTGCCAGGGGCTAGAGCCCCCGCCGGCCGAGCTCCAAAGTTCATTGCAGAAACGCAAGCCCCCCCGCCGCGGCAAGGCGACACACTTGGGAGGGATTATTATTATTATTATTATTATTATTATTATTATTATTATTATTATTATTATTATTATTATTATTATTATTATTATTATTATTATTATTATTATTATTATTATTATTATTATTATTATTATTATTATTATTATTATTATTATTATTATTATTATTATTATTATTATTATTATTATTATTATTATTATTATTATTATTGTTATTATTATTATTTTACAAGGAGTTGCGGAATCCTTTTTACGGATATCCCCCAGCCTTTCGAACTGGGGGGGTATGTGGGACTCCCAAAAAAGTAGGCCTACCCACTAAACCGCCCTCTCCTTGTTGCCCTCCCCCAGACCAGGAACTATTTCGATATTACTTCTGGCTGGGGGTTCTGTCTGTGTTCGTCCGTTCGTCTTGTTGTCTGTAACCTGTCGCGTCACGTCAGTCCGTCTGCTCAGTTAGGTGAGGCAGCCGTCTACGTTTTTTCGTCGCAGTATCGTCTCTGTATAGGTGGCAACTAGTTGCCACCATTCTGTTGAGTGGAGCATCACCTGGACAATGTTGTCCGGGGTGATGCTACCAACAATCGTCTCGAGTTCTAGTCGCAGTTCTGTCCAGTGGTCACACACAAAAAATGTGTGCTCCGCGTCGTCTCGTTCGTGTCCGCAGTACTTACAGTCTGGCGTCCGTACTCTGTTCATGTTGTAAAGGTACCTTCGGAAGTAGCCGTGTCCGGTCAGGAGCTGGGTAACGTAAAAATTCACGTCTCCAAACTCCCTTCCGATCCACGGTCTCAGGTCCTTTACAAGTCGTCTCGTCCAGTTGCCTGTGCGTTCTTCTGTCCATCGGTCTTGCCAAGTCTGTATTGTCCTGTTGCGCTCCGCAACTGCCGCATCCTCCCGTCTTATGTCCGCGCTTTTCCCGTAGATCCTCTTTCGCTCGAAAGCTAGGAGGTCTACGGGGATTACGCCGGCCACCACCAAAACTGCTTGTGCAGATACAGTTCGATAGGAGCAGGCGATCCTCAGCGCACCCCGTCTTTGTACCGTTGTCATGGCGTGGCAGTACTTCTTTGTCTTCAGGGCATCTGCCCAGACCTAAGGGGGGGGACCCTAAGGGGGTGTGAAAGGGTTAAATATGTTTTTACGTATTTCTCAATATCTCTTAGGCACGATGAGATATCGCCTTGGTTTTTGCTTGCAAATGTTACTCATAAAAATGTTTCAAAACAAATTTCAGGATTTTTAGAAATTCCACCTCTAAAAGGGTGTAAAAGTGTTAAATATAATTTTACGTATTTCTCAATATCTCTTAGGCCCGATGACATATCGCCTTGGTTTTCGCTGGCAAATGTTACTCATACAAATGTTTGAAAACTATTTTCACGATTTTTAGAAATTCTACCCCTAAGGGGGTGTAAAAGGGTTAAAAATGTTTTTACGTATTTCTCAATATATTTTAGGCACGATGAGATATCGCCTTGGTTTCTGCTTGCAAACGTTACTCATACACATGTTTAAAAACGAATTCCAGGATTTTTAGAAATTCTACCTCTAAGGGGGTGTAAAAGGGTTAAATATGTTTTTACGTATTTCTCAATATCTCTTAGGCACGATGAGATTTCGCCTTGGTTCTGCTTGCAAATGTTACTCATACAAATGTTTGAAAACCAAGTTCAGGATTTTTAGAAATTCCACCCCTTAGGGGGCGTAAAAGGGTCCAATATCTTTTCACGTATTTCTTAATATCTCTTAGGCACAATGAAATATCGCCTTGGTTTCTGCTTGCAAAAGTTACTCATATAAATGTTTAAAAACCAATTTCAGGATTATTGGAAATTCCACTCCTAAGAGGCTGTAAAAGGGTTAGAAAATGTACGAAGTGTTTTAACGTTTTTTTTAATTTCTATCCCTAAGGGAGTGTACAGGGTTCGTTTTTGCATATTTCTTAATTTTCCTTGCAAAGATTACCAATTCAAATTCCATATTCAATCTATATATATAAAAAAAAAAGTCCTCACAGACTCACTCACACACTCATCAACGTCCAGCCCAAACCCCCGGGCCTAGAAAATTGAAATTCTAGGCATATATTCCCTTCGTGTCGTAGACGCTCATTAGGAAGGGAATTTTAGAAATTCCACCCCTAAGGGGGTGTAAAAGGGTTAAATATGTTTTCACGTATTTCTCAATATCTCTTAGGCACGATGAGATATCGCCTTGGGTTTGCTTGCAAATGTTACTCATACGAATGTTTAAAAACAAATTTCACGATTTTTAAAAATTCCACCCCTGAGGGGGTGTAAAAAGGTTAAATATGTTTTTACGTATTTCTCAATATCTCTTAGGCATGATGAGATATCACCTTGGTTTTTGCTCGCAAATGTTATTCATACAAATGTTTGAAAATCTATTTCACGATTTTTAGAAATTCTATCTTTAAAAGGGTGTAAAAGGGTTAAATATGTTTTTACGTATTTCTCAATATGTCTTAGGCACGATGAGATATCGCCTTGGTTTTTGCTGGCAAATGTTACTCATACAAATGTTTGAAAACCAGTTTCACGATTTATAGAAATTTCACCCCTAAGGGGGTGTAAAAGGGTTAAATATGTTTTTACGTATTTCTAAATATCTCTTAGGCACGATGAGATATCGCCATGGTTTTGCTTGCAAATATTACTCATACAAATGTTCAAAAACTTATTTCAGGATTTTTAGAAATTCCACCCCTGAAGGGGTGTCAAAGGGTTAAATATGTTTTTACGTATTTCTCAATATCTTTTAGGCACGATGTGATATCGCCTTGGTTTTTGCTCGCAAATGTTATTCATACAAATGTTTGAAAATACATTTCACAATTTTTAGAAATTCCAACTTTAAGGGGCGTAAAAGGGTTAAATATGTTTTTACGTATTTCTCAATATGTCTTAGGCACGATGAGATATCGCCTTGGTTTTTGCTGGCAAATGTTACTCATACAAATTTTTGAAAACCAGTTTCACGATTTATAGAAATTTCACCCCTAAAGGGGTGTAAAAGGGTTAAATATGTTTTTACGTATTTCTCAATATCTCTTAGGCACAATGAGATATCGCCTTGGTTTCTGCTTGCAAATGTTACTCATACAAATGTTTGGGAACTCATTGCAGGTTTTTTGTAAATTCTACCCCTAAGGGGGTGTAAAAAGGTTAAATATGTTTCACGTATTTTTCAATTTCTCTTAGGCTCGATGAGATATCGCCGTAGTTTTTGCTTCCAAATGTTACTCATACAAATGTTCAAAAACTTATTTCAGGATTTGTAGAAATTCCACCCCTGAAGGGGTGTCAAAGGGTTAAATATATTTTTACGTATTTCTCAATATCTTTTAGGCACGATGTGATATCGTCTTGGTTTTTGCTCGCAAATGTTATTCATACAAATGTTGAAAAATCTATTACACAATTTTTAGAAGATCCACCTTTAAGGGGCGTAAAAGGGTTAAATATGTTTTTACGTATTTCTCAATATCTCTTAGGTACGATAAGATATCGCTTCGGTTTTTGCTTGCAAATGTTAGTCATACAAATGTTTAAAAACCGAGTTCAGGATTTTTAGAAATTCAATTCCTAAGGAGGTGTGAAAGGGTTAAATATGTTTTTACGTATTTCTCAATATCTCTTAGGCACGATGAGATATCGCCTTGGTTTTCGCTTGAAAATGTTACTCATACAAATGTTTAAAAACCAAGTTCAGGATTTCTAGAAATTCCAACCCTAAGGGGGTGTGAAAGGGTTAAATATGTTTTTACGTATTTCTCAATATCTCTTAGGCACGATGAGATATCTCCGTGGGTTTGCTTGCAAATGTTACTCATACAAATGTTTAAAAACAAATTTCACGATTTTTAGAAATTCCACCTTTAAGGGGCGTAAAAGTGTTAAATATGTTTTCACGTATTTCTCAATATCTCTTGGGCACGATGAGATATCGCCTTGGTTTTTGCTTGCAAATGTTACTCATAAAAATGTTTCAAAACAGATTTCAGGATTTTTAGAAATTCCACCCCCAAGAGGGTGTAAAAGTGTTAAATATGTTTTTACGTATTTCTCAATATCTCTTAGGCACGATGAGATATCACCTTGGTTTCTGCTTGCAAATGTTACTCATACAAATGTTCAAAAATTAATTTCACGATTTTTAGAAATTCCACACCTAAGGGGGTGTAAAAGGGTTAAATATGTTTTTACGTATTTCTCAATATCTCTTAGGCACGATGAGATATCGCCTTGGTTTTCGCTGGCAAATGTTACTCATACCAATGTTTGAAAATTATTTTCACGATTTTTAGAAATTCCACCCCTAAGGGGGTGTAAATGGGTTAAAAATGTTTTTACGTATTTCTCAATATCTCTTAGGCACGATGAAATATCGCCTTGGTTCTGCTTACAAATGTTACTCATACAAATGATTGAAAAGCAAGTTCAGGATTTTTAGAAATTCCACCCCTAAGGGAGCGTAAAAGGGTTAAATATATTTTCACGTATTTCTTAATATCTCTTAGGCACAATAAGATATCGCCTTGGTTTCTGCTTGCAAAAGTTACTCATATAAATGTTTAAAAACCAATTTCAGGATTTTTGGAAATTCCACTCCTAAGAGGCTGTAAAAGGGTTAGAAAATGTACGAAGTGTTTTAACGTTTTTTTTAATTTCTATCCCTAAGGGAGTGTACAGGGTTGGTTTTTGCATATTTCTTAATTTTCCTTGCAAAGATTACCAATTCAAATTCCATATTCAATCTATATATATAAAAAAAAAAGTCCTCACAGACTCACTCACACACTCATCAACGTCCAGCCCAAACCCCCGGGCCTAGAAAATTGCAATTCTAGGCATATATTCCCTTCGTGTCGTAGACGCTCATTAGGAAGGGAATTTTAGAAATTCCACCCCTAAGGGGATGTAAAAGGGTTAAATATGTTTTTACGTATTTCTCAATATCTCTTAAGCAT
The DNA here is from genome assembly GCA_963942595.1 of Cylloceria caligata. NCBI lineage: Eukaryota > Metazoa > Arthropoda > Insecta > Hymenoptera > Ichneumonidae > Cylloceria > Cylloceria caligata. The sequence continues at coordinate 37,227,786 of OZ012704.1, read as the reverse complement.
GATGAGATATCGCCTTGGTTTTGGCTTGCAAATGTTACGCATACAAATGTTTGAAAACCCCTCTCAGGATTTTTAGAAATTCTATTCGTAAGGGGGTGTAAAAGCTGTCAATATGTTTTTACGTATTTCTCAATATATCTTAGAGACGATGAAAGATCACCTTGATTTTTGCTTGCAAATGTTACTCATACAAATGTTTAAAAACCGATCTCACGATTTTTAGAAATTCTACCCCTAGGGGGTGTAAAAGAGCTAAATATGTTTTTACGTATTTCTCAATATCTCTTAGGGACGATGAGATATCGCCTTGTGTTTTGCTTGCAAATGTTACTCATACAAATGTTTGAAAACCAATTTCAGGATTTTTAGAAATTCCACCCCTAAGGGCGTGTAAAAAGGTTAAATATATTTTTACGTATTTCTCAATATTTCTTAGTTACGATAAGATATCGCCTTGGTTTTTGCTTGCAAATGTTACTCTTACAAATGTTTGAAAACCAAGTTCAGGATTTTTAAAAATTCAACCCCTAAGGGGCTGTAAGAGGGTTAAATGTGATTTAACGTATATCTTAATATCTCTTGGGCACGATGAGATATCGCTTTGGTTTTCGCTTGCAAATGTTACTCATACAAATGTTTCAAAACAAATTTCAGGATTTTCAGAATCTCCACCCCTCACGGGGTATAAAAGTGTTAAATATGTTTTTACGTATTTCTCAATATCTCTTGGGCACGATGAGATATCACCTTGGTTTCTGCTTGCAAATGTTACTCATACAAATGTTTAAAAACGAATTCCAGGATTTTTAGAAATTCTACCCCTAAGGGGGTGTAAAAGGTCTAAATATGTTTTTACGTATTTCTAAATAACTCTTAGGCATGATAAGATATCGCCTTGGTTTTTGCTTGCAAATGTTACTCATACAAATGTTTCGAACGAATTCCAGGATTTTTAGAAATTCCAACCCTAAGAAGATGTAAAAGGGTTAAATATGTTTTCACGTATTTCTCAATATCTCTTAGGTACGATGAGATATCGCCTTGGATTTGCTTGCAAATGTTACTCATACGAATGTTTAAAAACAAATTTCACGATTTTTAAAAATTCCACCCCTAAGGGGGTGTAAAAAGGTTAAATATGTTTTTACGTATTTCTCAATATCTCTTAGGCACGATGAGATATCGCCTTGGTTTCTGCTTGCAAATGTTACTCATACAAATGTTTGAAAACCAAGTTCAGGATTTTTAGAAATTCCACCCCTTAGGGGGCGTAAAAGGGTTCAATATCTTTTCACGTATTTCTTAATATCTCTTAGGCACAATGAGATATCGCCTTGGTTTCTGCTTGCAAAAGTTACTCATATAAATGTTGAAAAACAAATTTCAGGATTTTTGGAAATTCCACTCCTAAGAGGGTGTAAAAGGGTTAGAAAATGTACAAAGTGTTTTAACGGTTTTTTTTAATTTCTATCCCTAAGGGAGTGTACAGGGTTAGTTTTCGCATATTTCTTAATTTTCCTTGCAAAGATTACCAATTCTAATTCCATATTCAATCTATATATATAAAAAGAAAAGTCCTCACAGACTCACTCACACACTCATCAACGTCCAGCCCAAACCCCCGGGCCTAGAAAATTGAAATTCTAGGCATATATTCCCTTCGTGTCGTAGACGCTCATTAGGAAGGGGATTTTAGAAATTCTACCCCTAAGGGGGTGTAAAAGTGTTAAATATGTTTTTACGTAATTCTTAATAACTCTTAGGCACGATGAGATATCGCTTTGGTTTCTGCTTGCAAATGTTACTTATACAAATGTTTGAAAACCCATTTCAGGATTTTTAGAAATTCTATTTCTAAGGGGGTGTAAAAGGTGTCAATATGTTCTTACGTATTTCTCAATATATCTTAGGCACGATGAGATATCGCCTTGATTTTTGATTGCATATGTTACTCATACAAATGTTCAAAAACCAATCTCACGATTTTTAGAAATTCTACCCCTAAGGGGGTGTAAAAGAGTTAAATATGTTTTTACGTATTTCTTAATATCTCTTAGGCATGATGAGATATCGCCTTGGTTTTTGCTTGCAAATGTTACTCATACACATGTTTAAAAAAAAATTTCAGGATTTTTAGAAAATCCATACCTAAGGGGGTGTAAAAGGGTTAAATATGTTTTTACGTATTTCTCAATATCGCTTAAGCATGAAGAGATATCACCTTGGTTTTTGCTCGCAAATGTTATTCATACAAATGTTCGAAAATCTATTCCACGATTTTTAGAAATTCCACCCTTAAGGGGGTGTAAAAGGGTTAAATATGTTTTTACGTATTTCTCAATATCTTTTAGGCACGATGAGATATCGCCTTGGTTTTTGCTGGCAAATGTTACTCATACAAATTTTTGAAAACCAGTTTCACGATTTATAGAAATTTCACCCCTAAGGGGGTTTAAAAGGGTTAAATATGTTTTTACGTATTTCTAAATATCTCTTAGGCATGATAAGATATCGCCTTGGTTTTTGCTTGCAAATGTTACTCATACAAATGTTTCGAACGAATTCCAGGATTTTTAGAAATTCCAACCCTAAGAAGATGTAAAAGGGTTAAATATGTTTTCACGTATTTCTCAATATCTTTTAGGCACGATGAGATATCGCCTTGGGTTTGCTCGCAAATGTTACTCATACGAATGTTTAAAAACAAATTTCACGATTTTTAAAAATTCCACCCCTGAGGGGGTGTAAAAAGGTTAAATATGTTTTTACGTATCTCTCAATATCTCTTAGGCATGATGAGATATCACCTTGGTTTTTGCTCGCAAATGTTATTCATACAAATGTTTGAAAATCTATTTCACGATTTTTAGAAATTCTATCTTTAAAAGGGTGTAAAAGGGTTAAATATGTTTTTACGTATTTCTCAATATGTCTTAGGCACGATAAGATATCGCCTTGGTTTTTGCTGGCAAATGTTACTCATACAAATTTTTGAAAACCAGTTTCACGATTTATAGAAATTTCACCCCTAAGGGGGTGTAAAAGGGTTAAATATGTTTTTACGTATTTCTAAATATCTCTTAGGCACGATGAGATATCGCTATGGTTTTGCTTGCAAATATTACTCATACAAATGTTCAAAAACTTATTTCAGGATTTTTAGAAATTCCACCCCCGAAGGGGTGTCAAAGGGTTAAATATGTTTTTACGTATTTCTCAATATCTTTTAGGCACGATGTGATATCGCCTTGGTTTTTGCTCGCAAATGTTATTCATACAAATGTTTGAAAATACATTTCACAATTTTTAGAAATTCCAACTTTAAGGGGCGTAAAAGGGTTAAATATGTTTTTACGTATTTCTCAATATGTCTTAGGCACGATGAGATATCGCCTTGGTTTTTGCTGGCAAATGTTACTCATACAAATTTTTGAAAACCGGTTTCACGATTTATAGAAATTTCACCCCTAAAGGGGTGTAAAAGGGTTAAATATAATTTTACGTATTTCTCAATATCTCTTAGGCACAATGAGATATCGCCTTGGTTTCTGCTTGCAAATGTTACTCATACAAATGTTTGGGAACTCATTGCAGGTTTTTTGTAAATTCTACCCCTAAGGGGGTGTAAAAAGGTTAAATATGTTTCACGTATTTTTCAATTTCTCTTAGGCTCGATGAGATATCGCCGTAGTTTTTGCTTCCAAATGTTACTCATACAAATGTTCAAAAACTTATTTCAGGATTTTTAGAAATTCCACCCCTGAAGGGGTGTCAAAGGGTTAAATATATTTTTACGTATTTCTCAATATCTTTTAGGCACGATGTGATATCGTCTTGGTTTTTGCTCGCAAATGTTATTCATACAAATGTTGAAAAATCTATTACACAATTTTTAGAAGATCCACCTTTAAGGGGCGTAAAAGGGTTAAATATGTTTTTACGTATTTCTCAATATCTCTTAGGTACGATAAGATATCGCTTCGGTTTTTGCTTGCAAATGTTAGTCATACAAATGTTTAAAAACCGATTCCAGGATTTTTAGAAATTCAACCCCTAAGGAGGTGTGAAAGGGTTAAATATGTTTTTACGTATTTCTCAATATCTCTTAGGCACGATGAGATATCGCCTTGGGTTTCGCTTGCAAATGTTTCTCATACAAATGTTTAAAAACCAATTTCAGGATTTTTAGAAATTCCACCCCTAAGGGGGTGTAAAAGGTTTAAATATGTTTTTACGTATTTCTCAATAACTCTTAGGCACGATGAAATATGACCTTGGTTTTTGCTGGCAAATGTTACTCATACAAATGTTTGAAAACTAATTTCACGATTTTTAGAAATTTGACCCCTAGGGGGGTGTAAAAGAGTTCAATATGTTTTTACGTATTTCTCAATTTCTCTTAGGCACGATGAGACATCGCCTTGGTTTTTGCTGGCAAAAACTCATACAAATGTTTGAAAACCCCATTTCAGGATTTTTGGAAATTCTATTCCTAAGGGGGTGTAAAAGGTGTCAATATGTTTTTACGTATTTCTCAATATATCTTAGGCACGATGAGATATCGCCTTGATTTTCGCTCTCAAATGCTACTCATACAAATGTTTAAAAACCAATCTCACGATATTTAGAAGTTCTACCCCTAAGGGGGTAAAAAAGGGTTAAATATGTTTTTACGTATTTCTCAATATCTCTTAGGCACGATGAGATATCGCCTTGGTTTTTGCTTGCAAATGTTACTCATAAAAATGTTTCAAAACGGATTTCAGAATTTTTAGAAATTCCACCCCCAAGAGGGTGTAAAAGTGTTAAATATGTTTTTACGTATTTCTCAATATCTCTTAGGCACGATGAGATATCACCTTGGTTTCTGCTTGCAAATGTTACTCATACAAATGTTCAAAAATTAATTTCACGATTTTTAGAAATTCCACACCTAAGGGGGTGTAAAAGGGTTAAATATGTTTTTACGTATTTCTCAATATCTCTTAGGCACGATGAGATATCGCCTTGGTTTTCGCTGGCAAATGTTACTCATACAAATGTTTGAAAATTATTTTCACGATTTTTAGAAATTCCACCCCTAAGGGGGTGTAAATGGGTTAAAAATGTTTTTACGTATTTCTCAATATCTCTTAGGCACGATGAAATATCGCCTTGGTTCTGCTTACAAATGTTACTCATACAAATGATTGAAAAGCAAGTTCAGGATTTTTAGAAATTCCACCCCTAAGGGAGCGTAAAAGGGTTAAATATATTTTCACGTATTTCTTAATATCTCTTAGGCACAATAAGATATCGCCTTGGTTTCTGCTTGCAAAAGTTACTCATATAAATGTTTAAAAACCAATTTCAGGATTTTTGGAAATTCCACTCCTAAGAGGCTGTAAAAGGGTTAGAAAATGTACGAAGTGTTTTAACGTTTTTTTTAATTTCTATCCCTAAGGGAGTGTACAGGGTTGGTTTTTGCATATTTCTTAATTTTCCTTGCAAAGATTACCAATTCAAATTCCATATTCAATCTATATATATAAAAAAAAAAGTCCTCACAGACTCACTCACACACTCATCAACGTCCAGCCCAAACCCCCGGGCCTAGAAAATTGCAATTCTAGGCATATATTCCCTTCGTGTCGTAGACGCTCATTAGGAAGGGAATTTTAGAAATTCCACCCCTAAGGGGGTGTAAAAGGGTTAAATATGTTTTTACGTATTTCTCAATATCTCTTAAGCATGATGAGATATCGCCTTGGTTTTGGCTTGCAAATGTTACGCATACAAATGTTTGAAAACCCCTTTCAGGATTTTTAGAAATTCTATTCGTAAGGGGGTGTAAAAGCTGTCAATATGTTTTTACGTATTTCTCAATATATCTTAGAGACGATGAAAGATCACCTTGATTTTTGCTTGCAAATGTTACTCATACAAATGTTTAAAAACCGATCTCACGATTTTTAGAAATTCTACCCCTAGGGGGTGTAAAAGAGCTAAATATGTTTTTACGTATTTCTCAATATCTCTTAGGGACGATGAGATATCGCCTTGTGTTTTGCTTGCAAATGTTACTCATACAAATGTTTGAAAACCAATTTCAGGATTTTTAGAAATTCCACCCCTAAGGGCGTGTAAAAGGGTTAAATATATTTTTACGTATTTCTCAATATTTCTTAGTTACGATAAGATATCGCCTTGGTTTTTGCTTGCAAATGTTACTCTTACAAATGTTTGAAAACCAAGTTCAGGATTTTTAGAAATTCAACCCCTAAGGGGCTGTAAAAGGGTTAAATGTGATTTAACGTATATCTTAATATCTCTTGGGCACGATGAGATATCGCTTTGGTTTTCGCTTGCAAATGTTACTCATACAAATGTTTCAAAACAAATTTCAGGATTTTCAGAATCTCCACCCCTCACGGGGTATAAAAGTGTTAAATATGTTTTTACGTATTTCTCAATATCTCTTGGGCACGATGAGATATCACCTTGGTTTCTGCTTGCAAATGTTACTCATACAAATGTTTAAAAACAAATTCCAGGATTTTTAGAAATTCTACCCCTAAGGGGGTGTAAAAGGTCTAAATATGTTTTTACGTATTTCTAAATAACTCTTAGGCATGATAAGATATCGCCTTGGTTTTTGCTTGCAAATGTTACTCATACAAATGTTTCGAACGAATTCCAGGATTTTTAGAAATTCCAACCCTAAGAAGATGTAAAAGGGTTAAATATGTTTTCACGTATTTCTCAATATCTCTTAGGCACGATGAGATATCGCCTTGGGTTTGCTTGCAAATGTTACTCATACGAATGTTTAAAAACAAATTTCACGATTTTTAAAAATTCCACCCCTAAGGGGGTGTAAAAAGGTTAAATATGTTTTTACGTATTTCTCAATATCTCTTAGGCACGATGAGATATCGCCTTGGTTTCTGCTTGCAAATGTTACTCATACAAATGTTTGAAAACCAAGTTCAGGATTTTTAGAAACTCCACCCCTTAGGGGGCGTAAAAGGGTTCAATATCTTTTCACGTATTTCTTAATATCTCTTAGGCACAATGAGATATCGCCTTGGTTTCTGCTTGCAAAAGTTACTCATATAAATGTTTAAAAACAAATTTCAGGATTTTTGGAAATTCCACTCCTAAGAGGGTGTAAAAGGGTTAGAAAATGTACAAAGTGTTTTAACGGTTTTTTCAAATTTCTATCCCTAAGGGAGTGTACAGGGTTAGTTTTCGCATATTTCTTAATTTTCCTTGCAAAGATTACCAATTCAAAATCCATATTCAATCTATATATATAAAAAGAAAAGTCCTCACAGACTCACTCACACACTCATCAACGTCCAGCCCAAACCCCCGGGCCTAGAAAATCGAAATTCTAGGCATATATTCCCTTCGTGTCGTAGACGCTCATTAGGAAGGGGATTTTAGAAATTCCACCCCTAAGGGGGTGTAAAAGTGTTAAATATGTTTTTACGTAATTCTTAATATCTCTTAGGCACGATGAGATATCGCTTTGGTTTCTGCTTGCAAATGTTACTTATACAAATGTTTGAAAACCCAATTCAGGATTTTTAGAAATTCTATTTCTAAGGGGGTGTAAAAGGTGTCAATATGTTCTTACGTATTTCTCAATATATCTTAGGCACGATGAGATATCGCCTTGATTTTTGCTTGCATATGTTACTCATACAAATGTTCAAAAACCAATCTCACGATTTTTAGAAATTCTACCCCTAAGGGGGTGTAAAAGAGTTAAATATGTTTTTACGTATTTCTTAATATCTCTTAGGCATGATGAGATATCGCCTTGGTTTTTGCTTGCAAATGTTAATCATACAAATGTTTAAAAAAAAATTTCAGGATTTTTAGAAAATCCATACCTAAGGGGGTGTAAAAGGGTTAAATATGTTTTTACGTATTTCTCAATATCTCTTAAGCATGAAGAGATATCACCTTGGTTTTTGCTCGCAAATGTTATTCATACAAATGTTCGAAAATCTATTCCACGATTTTTAGAAATTCTACCATTAAAGGGGTGTAAAAGGGTTAAATATCTTTTTACGTATTTCTCAATATCTCTTAGGCACGATGAGATATCGCCTTGGTTTTTGCTTGCAAATGTTACGCATACAAATGTTTGAAAACCCATTTCGAGATTTTTAGAAATTCTATTCGTAAGGGGGTGTAAAAGCTGTCAATCTGTTTTTACATATTTCTCAATATATCTTAGACACGATGAAAGATCACCTTGATTTTTGCTTGCAAATGTTACTAATACAAATGTTTAAAAACCAATCTCACGATATTCAGAAATTCTACCCCTAGGGGGTGTAAAAGGGCTAAATATGTTTTTACGTATTTCTCAATATCTCTTAGGGACGATGAGATATCGGCTTGTGTTTTGCTTGCAAATGTTACTCATACAAATGTTCAAAAACATTTTTCAGGATTTTTAGAAATTCCACCCCTGAAGGGGTGTCAAAGGGTTAAATATATTTTTACGTATTTCTCAATATCTTTTAGGCACGATGTGATATCGCCTTGGTTTTTGCTCGCAAATGTTATTCATACAAATGCTTAAAAATACATTTCACAATTTTTAGAAATTCCACCTTTAAGGGGCGTAAAAGTGTTAAATATATTTTTACGTATTTCTCAATATCTTTTGGGCACGATGAGATATCACCTTGGTTTCTGCTTGCAAATGTTACTCATACAAATGTTTAAAAACGAATTCCAGGATTTTTAGAAATTCCACCCCTAAGAAGGTGTAAAAGGTCTAAATATGTTTTTACGTATTTCTCAATAACTCTTGGGCATGATAAGATATCGCCTTGGTTTTTGCTTGCAAATGTTACTCATACAAATGTTTCGAACGAATTCCAGGAGTTTTAGAAATTCCAACCCTAAGGAGGGTAAAAGGGTTAAATAGGTTTTCACGTATTTCTCAATATCTCTTAGGCACGATGAGATATCGCCGTGGGTTTGCTTGCAAATGTTACTCATACAAATGTTTAAAAACAAATTTCACGATTTTTAGAAATTCCACCCTTAAGGGGGTGTAAAAGGGTTAAATATGTTTTTACGTATTTCTCAATATCTCTTAGGCATGATGAGATATCACCTTGGTTTTTGCTCGCAAATGTTATTCATACAAATGTTTGAAAACGAATTCCAGGATTTTTAGAAATTCTACCCCTAAGGGGGTGTAAAAGGTCTAAATATGTTTTTACGTATTTCTAAATAACTCTTAGGCATGATAAGATATCGCCTTGGTTTTTGCTTGCAAATGTTACTCATACAAATGTTTCGAACGAATTCCAGGATTTTTAGAAATTCCAACCCTAAGAAGATGTAAAAGGGTTAAATATGTTTTCATGTATTTCTCAATATCTCTTAGGCACGATGAGATATCGCCTTGGGTTTGCTTGCAAATGTTACTCATACGAATGTTTAAAAACAAATTCCACGATTTTTAAAAATTCCACACCTAAGGGGGTGTAAAAGGTTTAAATATGTTTTTACGTATTTCTCAATAACTCTTAGGCACGATGAAATATGACCTTGGTTTTTGCTGGCAAATGTTACTCATACAAATGTTTGAAAACTAATTTCACGATTTTTAGAAATTTGACCCCTAGGGGGGTGTAAAAGAGTTCAATATGTTTTTACGTATTTCTCAATTTCTCTTAGGCACGATGAGACATCGCCTTGGTTTTTGCTGGCAAAAACTCATACAAATGTTTGAAAACCCCATTTCAGGATTTTTGGAAATTCTATTCCTAAGGGGGTGTAAAAGGTGTCAATATGTTTTTACGTATTTCTCAATATATCTTAGGCACGATGAGATATCGCCTTGATTTTCGCTCTCAAATGCTACTCATACAAATGTTTAAAAACCAATCTCACGATATTTAGAAGTTCTACCCCTAAGGGGGTAAAAAAGGGTTAAATATGTTTTTACGTATTTCTCAATATCTCTTAGGCACGATGAGATATCGCCTTGGTTTTTGCTTGCAAATGTTACTCATAAAAATGTTTCAAAACGGATTTCAGGATTTTTAGAAATTCCACCCCCAAGAGGGTGTAAAAGTGTTAAATATGTTTTTACGTATTTCTCAATATCTCTTAGGCACGATGAGATATCACCTTGGTTTCTGCTTGCAAATGTTACTCATACAAATGTTCAAAAATTAATTTCACGATTTTTAGAAATTCCACACCTAAGGGGGTGTAAAAGGGTTAAATATGTTTTTACGTATTTCTCAATATCTCTTAGGCACGATGAGATATCGCCTTGGTTTTCGCTGGCAAATGTTACTCATACAAATGTTTGAAAATTATTTTCACGATTTTTAGAAATTCCACCCCTAAGGGGGTGTAAATGGGTTAAAAATGTTTTTACGTATTTCTCAATATCTCTTAGGCACGATGAAATATCGCCTTGGTTCTGCTTACAAATGTTACTCATACAAATGATTGAAAAGCAAGTTCAGGATTTTTAGAAATTCCACCCCTAAGGGAGCGTAAAAGGGTTAAATATATTTTCACGTATTTCTTAATATCTCTTAGGCACAATAAGATATCGCCTTGGTTTCTGCTTGCAAAAGTTACTCATATAAATGTTTAAAAACCAATTTCAGGATTTTTGGAAATTCCACTCCTAAGAGGCTGTAAAAGGGTTAGAAAATGTACGAAGTGTTTCAACGTTTTTTTTAATTTCTATCCCTAAGGGAGTGTACAGGGTTGGTTTTTGCATATTTCTTAATTTTCCTTGCAAAGATTACCAATTCAAATTCCATATTCAATCTATATATATAAAAAAAAAAGTCCTCACAGACTCACTCACACACTCATCAACGTCCAGCCCAAACCCCCGGGCCTAGAAAATTGCAATTCTAGGCATATATTCCCTTCGTGTCGTAGACGCTCATTAGGAAGGGAATTTTAGAAATTCCACCCCTAAGGGGGTGTAAAAGGGTTAAATATGTTTTTACGTATTTCTCAATATCTCTTAAGCATGATGAGATATCGCCTTGGTTTTGGCTTGCAAATGTTACGCATACAAATGTTTGAAAACCCCTTTCAGGATTTTTAGAAATTCTATTCGTAAGGGGGTGTAAAAGCTGTCAATATGTTTTTACGTATTTCTCAATATATCTTAGAGACGATGAAAGATCACCTTGATTTTTGCTTGCAAATGTTACTCATACAAATGTTTAAAAACCGATCTCACGATTTTTAGAAATTCTACCCCTAGGGGGTGTAAAAGAGCTAAATATGTTTTTACGTATTTCTCAATATCTCTTAGGGACGATGAGATATCGCCTTGTGTTTTGCTTGCAAATGTTACTCATACAAATGTTTGAAAACCAATTTCAGGATTTTTAGAAATTCCACCCCTAAGGGCGTGTAAAAGGGTTAAATATATTTTTACGTATTTCTCAATATTTCTTAGTTACGATAAGATATCGCCTTGGTTTTTGCTTGCAAATGTTACTCTTACAAATGTTTGAAAACCAAGTTCAGGATTTTTAGAAATTCAACCCCTAAGGGGCTGTAAAAGGGTTAAATGTGATTTAACGTATATCTTAATATCTCTTGGGCACGATGAGATATCGCTTTGGTTTTCGCTTGCAAATGTTACTCATACAAATGTTTCAAAACAAATTTCAGGATTTTCAGAATCTCCACCCCTCACGGGGTATAAAAGTGTTAAATATGTTTTTACGTATTTCTCAATATCTCTTGGGCACGATGAGATATCACCTTGGTTTCTGCTTGCAAATGTTACTCATACAAATGTTTAAAAACAAATTCCAGGATTTTTAGAAATTCTACCCCTAAGGGGGTGTAAAAGGTCTAAATATGTTTTTACGTATTTCTAAATAACTCTTAGGCATGATAAGATATCGCCTTGGTTTTTGCTTGCAAATGTTACTCATACAAATGTTTCGAACGAATTCCAGGATTTTTAGAAATTCCAACCCTAAGAAGATGTAAAAGGGTTAAATATGTTTTCACGTATTTCTCAATATCTCTTAGGCACGATGAGATATCGCCTTGGGTTTGCTTGCAAATGTTACTCATACGAATGTTTAAAAACAAATTTCACGATTTTTAAAAATTCCACCCCTAAGGGGGTGTAAAAAGGTTAAATATGTTTTTACGTATTTCTCAATATCTCTTAGGCACGATGAGATATCGCCTTGGTTTCTGCTTGCAAATGTTACTCATACAAATGTTTGAAAACCAAGTTCAGGATTTTTAGAAATTCCACCCCTTAGGGGGCGTAAAAGGGTTCAATATCTTTTCACGTATTTCTTAATATCTCTTAGGCACAATGAGATATCGCCTTGGTTTCTGCTTGCAAAAGTTACTCATATAAATGTTTAAAAACAAATTTCAGGATTTTTGGAAATTCCACTCCTAAGAGGGTGTAAAAGGGTTAGAAAATGTACAAAGTGTTTTAACGGTTTTTTTAAATTTCTATCCCTAAGGGAGTGTACAGGGTTAGTTTTCGCATATTTCTTAATTTTCCTTGCAAAGATTACCAATTCAAATTCCATATTCAATCTATATATATAAAAAGAAAAGTCCTCACAGACTCACTCACACACTCATCAACGTCCAGCCCAAACCCCCGGGCCTAGAAAATCGAAATTCTAGGCATATATTCCCTTCGTGTCGTAGACGCTCATTAGGAAGGGGATTTTAGAAATTCCACCCCTAAGGGGGTGTAAAAGTGTTAAATATGTTTTTACGTAATTCTTAATATCTCTTAGGCACGATGAGATATCGCTTTGGTTTCTGCTTGCAAATGTTACTTATACAAATGTTTGAAAACCCAATTCAGGATTTTTAGAAATTCTATTTCTAAGGGGGTGTAAAAGGTGTCAATATGTTCTTACGTATTTCTCAATATATCTTAGGCACGATGAGATATCGCCTTGATTTTTGCTTGCATATGTTACTCATACAAATGTTCAAAAACCAATCTCACGATTTTTAGAAATTCTACCCCTAAGGGGGTGTAAAAGAGTTAAATATGTTTTTACGTATTTCTTAATATCTCTTAGGCATGATGAGATATCGCCTTGGTTTTTGCTTGCAAATGTTAATCATACAAATGTTTAAAAAAAAATTTCAGGATTTTTAGAAAATCCATACCTAAGGGGGTGTAAAAGGGTTAAATATGTTTTTACGTATTTCTCAATATCTCTTAAGCATGAAGAGATATCACCTTGGTTTTTGCTCGCAAATGTTATTCATACAAATGTTCGAAAATCTATTCCACGATTTTTAGAAATTCTACCATTAAAGGGGTGTAAAAGGGTTAAATATCTTTTTACGTATTTCTCAATATCTCTTAGGCACGATGAGATATCGCCTTGGTTTTTGCTTGCAAATGTTACGCATACAAATGTTTGAAAACCCATTTCGAGATTTTTAGAAATTCTATTCGTAAGGGGGTGTAAAAGCTGTCAATCTGTTTTTACATATTTCTCAATATATCTTAGACACGATGAAAGATCACCTTGATTTTTGCTTGCAAATGTTACTAATACAAATGTTTAAAAACCAATCTCACGATATTCAGAAATTCTACCCCTAGGGGGTGTAAAAGGGCTAAATATGTTTTTACGTATTTCTCAATATCTCTTAGGGACGATGAGATATCGGCTTGTGTTTTGCTTGCAAATGTTACTCATACAAATGTTCAAAAACATTTTTCAGGATTTTTAGAAATTCCACCCCTGAAGGGGTGTCAAAGGGTTAAATATATTTTTACGTATTTCTCAATATCTTTTAGGCACGATGTGATATCGCCTTGGTTTTTGCTCGCAAATGTTATTCATACAAATGCTTAAAAATACATTTCACAATTTTTAGAAATTCCACCTTTAAGGGGCGTAAAAGTGTTAAATATATTTTTACGTATTTCTCAATATCTTTTGGGCACGATGAGATATCACCTTGGTTTCTGCTTGCAAATGTTACTCATACAAATGTTTAAAAACGAATTCCAGGATTTTTAGAAATTCCACCCCTAAGAAGGTGTAAAAGGTCTAAATATGTTTTTACGTATTTCTCAATAACTCTTGGGCATGATAAGATATCGCCTTGGTTTTTGCTTGCAAATGTTACTCATACAAATGTTTCGAACGAATTCCAGGATTTTTAGAAATTCCAACCCTAAGGAGGGTAAAAGGGTTAAATAGGTTTTCACGTATTTCTCAATATCTCTTAGGCACGATGAGATATCGCCGTGGGTTTGCTTGCAAATGTTACTCATACAAATGTTTAAAAACAAATTTCACGATTTTTAGAAATTCCACCCTTAAGGGGGTGTAAAAGGGTTAAATATGTTTTTACGTATTTCTCAATATCTCTTAGGCATGATGAGATATCACCTTGGTTTTTGCTCGCAAATGTTATTCATACAAATGTTTGAAAACGAATTCCAGGATTTTTAGAAATTCTACCCCTAAGGGGGTGTAAAAGGTCTAAATATGTTTTTACGTATTTCTAAATAACTCTTAGGCATGATAAGATATCGCCTTGGTTTTTGCTTGCAAATGTTACTCATACAAATGTTTCGAACGAATTCCAGGATTTTTAGAAATTCCAACCCTAAGAAGATGTAAAAGGGTTAAATATGTTTTCATGTATTTCTCAATATCTCTTAGGCACGATGAGATATCGCCTTGGGTTTGCTTGCAAATGTTACTCATACGAATGTTTAAAAACAAATTCCACGATTTTTAAAAATTCCACACCTAAGGGGGTGTAAAAAGGTTAAATATGTTTTTACGTATTTCTCAATATCTCTTAGGCATGATGAGATATCACCTTGGTTTTTGCTCGCAAATGTTATTCATACAAATGTTTGAAAATCTATTTCACGATTTTTAGAAATTCTTTCTTTAAAGGGGTGTGAAAGGGTTAAATATGTTTTTACGTATTTCTCAATATGTCTTAGGCACGATGAGATATCGCCTTGGTTTTTGCTGGCAAATGTTACTCATACAAATTTTTGAAAACCAGTTTCACGATTTATAGAAATTTCACCCCTAAGGGGGTGTAAAAGGGTTAAATATGTTTTTACGTATTTCTAAATATCTCTTAGGCACGATGAGATATCGCCATGGTTTTGCTTGCAAATATTACTCATACAAATGTTCAAAAACTTATTTCAGGATTTTTAGAAATTCCACCCCTGAAGGAGTGTCAAAGGGTTAAATATGTTTTTACGTATTTCTCAATATCTTTTAGGCACGATGTGATATCGCCTTGGTTTTTACTCGCAAATGTTATTCATACAAATGTTTGAAAATATATTTCACAATTTTTAGAAATTCCAACTTTAAGGGGCGTAAAAGGGTTAAATATGTTTTTACGTATTTCTCAATATGTCTTAGGCACGATGAGATATCGCCTTGGTTTTTGCTGGCAAATGTTACTCATACAAATTTTTGAAAACCAGTTTCACGATTTATAGAAATTTCACCCCTAAGGGGGTGTAAAAGGGTTAAATATGTTTTTACGTATTTCTCAATATCTCTTAGGCACAATGAGATATCGCCTTGGTTTCTGCTTGCAAATGTTACTCATACAAATGTTTGGGAACTCATTGCAAGTTTTTTGTAAATTCTACCCCTAAGGGGGTGTAAAAAGGTTAAATATGTTTCACGTATTTTTCAATTTCTCTTAGGCTCGATGAGATATCGCCTTAGTTTTTGCTTCCAAATGTTACTCATACAAATGTTCAAAAACTTATTTCAGGATTTCTAGAAATTCCAACCCTAAGGGGGTGTGAAAGGGTTTAATATGTTTTTACGTATTTCTCAATATCTCTTAGGCACGATGAGATATCGCCTTGGTTTTTGCTTGCAAATGTTACTCATAAAAATGTTTCAAAACAAATTTCAGGATTTTTAGAAATTCCACCCCTAAGAGGGTGTAAAAGTGTTAAATATAATTTTACGTATTTCTCAATATCTCTTAGGCCCGATGACATATCGCCTTGGTTTTCGCTGGCAAATGTTACTCATACAAATGTTTGAAAACTATTTTCACGATTTTTAGAAATTCTACCCCTAAGGGGGTGTAAAAGGGTTAAAATGTTTTTACGTATTTCTCAATATCTTTTAGGCACGATGAAATATCGCCTTGGTTTCTGCTTGCAAATGTTACTCATACACATGTTTAAACCGAATTCCAGGATTTTTAGAAATTCTACCTCTAAGGGGGTGTAAAAGGGTTAAATATGTTTTTACGTATTTCTCAATATCTCTTAGGCACGATGAGATTTCGCCTTGGTTCTGCTTGCAAATGTTACTCATACAAATGTTTGAAAACCAAGTTCAGGATTTTTAGAAATTCCACCCCTTAGGGGGCGTAAAAGGGTCCAATATCTTTTCACGTATTTCTTAATATCTCTTAGGCACAATGAAATATCGCCTTGGTTTCTGCTTGCAAAAGTTACTCATATAAATGTTTAAAAACAAATTTCAGGATTTTTGGAAATTCCACTCCTAAGAGGGTGTAAAAGGGTTAGAAAATGTACAAAGTGTTTTAACGGTTTTTTTAAATTTCTATCCCTAAGGGAGTGTACAGGGTTAGTTTTCGCATATTTCTTAATTTTCCTTGCAAAGATTACCAATTCAAATTCCATATTCAATCTATATATATAAAAAGAAAAGTCCTCACAGACTCACTCACACACTCATCAACGTCCAGCCCAAACCCCCGGGCCTAGAAAATTGAAATTCTAGGCATGTATTCCCTTCGTTTCGTAGACGCTCATTAGGAAGGGGATTTTAGAAATTCCACCCCTAAGGGGGTGTAAAAGTGTTAAATATGTTTTTACGTAATTCTTAATATCTCTTAGGCACGATGAGATATCGCTTTGGTTTCTGCTTGCAAATGTTACTTATACAAATGTTTGAAAACCCATTTCAGGATTTTTAGAAATTCTATTTCTAAGGGGGTGTAAAAGGTGTCAATATGTTCTTACGTATTTCTCAATATATCTTAGGCACGATGAGATATCGCCTTGATTTTTGCTTGCGTATGTTACTCATACAAATGTTCAAAAACCAATCTCATGATTTTTAGAAATTCTACCCCTAAGGGGGTGTAAAAGAGTTAAATATGTTTTTACGTCTTTCTTAATATCTCTTAGGCATGATGAGAAATCGCCTTGGTTTTTGCTTGCAAATGTTACTCATACAAATGTTTAAAAAAAAATTTCAGGATTTTTAGAAAATCCATACCTAAGGGGGTGTAAAAGGGTTAAATATGTTTTTACGTATTTCTCAATATCTCTTAAGCATGAAGAGATATCACCTTGGTTTTTGCTCGCAAATGTTATTCATACAAATGTTCGAAAATCTATTCCACGATTTTTAGAAATTCTACCATTAAAGGGGTGTAAAAGGGTTAAATATCTTTTTACGTATTTCTCAATATCTCTTAGGCACGATGAGATATCGCCTTGGTTTTTGCTTGCAAATGTTACGCATACAAATGTTTGAAAACCCATTTCGAGATTTTTAGAAATTCTATTCGTAAGGGGGTGTAAAAGCTGTTAATATGTTTTTACGTATTTCTCAATATATCTTAGACACGATGAAAGATCACCTTGATTTTTGCTTGCAAATGTTACTCATACAAATGTTTAAAAACCAATCTTACGATATTCAGAAATTCTACCCCTAGGATGTGTAAAAGGGCTAAATATGTTTTTACGTATTTCTCAATATCTTTTAGGGACGATGAGATATCGCCTTGTGTTTTGCTTGCAAATGTTACTCATACAAATGTTCAAAAACTATTTTCAGGATTTTTAGAAATTCCACCCCTGAAGGGGTGTCAAAGGGTTAAATATATTTTTACGTATTTCTCAATATCTTTTAGGCACGATGTAATATCGCCTTGGTTTTTGCTCGCAAATGTTATTCATACAAATGTTTAAAAATACATTTCACAATTTTTAGAAATTCCACCTTTAAGGGGCGTAAAAGTGTTAAATATGTTTTTACGTATTTCTCAATATCTCTTGGGCACGATGAGATATCACCTTGGTTTCTGCTTGCAAATGTTACTCATACAAATGTTTAAAAACGAATTCCAGGATTTTTTTAAATTCCACCCCTAAGAAGGTGTAAAAGGAATAAATATGTTTTTACGTATTTCTCAATAACTCTTGGGCATGATAAGATATCGCCTTGGTTTTTGCTTGCAAATGTTACTCATACAAATGTTTCGAACGAATTCCAGGATTTTTAGAAATTCCAACCCTAAGGAGGGTAAAAGGGTTAAATATGTTTTCACGTATTTCTCAATATCTCTTAGGCACGATGAGATATCGCCGTGGGTTTGCTTGCAAATGTTACTCATACAAATGTTTAAAAACAAATTTCACGATTTTTAGAAATTCCACCCTTAAGGGGGTGTAAAAGGGTTAAATATGTTTTTACGTATTTCTTAATATCTCTTAGGCATGATGAGATATCACCTTGGTTTTTGCTCGCAAATGTTATTCATACAAATGTTTGAAAACGAATTCCAGGATTTTTAGAAATTCTACCCCTAAGGGGGTGTAAAAGGTCTAAATATGTTTTTACGCATTTCTAAATAACTCTTAGGCATGATAAGATATCGCCTTGGTTTTTGCTTGCAAATGTTACTCATACAAATGTTTCGAACGAATTCCAGGATTTTTAGAAATTCCAACCCTAAGAAGATGTAAAAGGGTTAAATATGTTTTCACGTATTTCTCAATATCTCTTAGGCACGATGAGATATCGCCTTGGGTTTGCTTGCAAATGTTACTCATACGAATGTTTAAAAACAAATTTCACGATTTTTAAAAATTCCACACCTAAGGGGGTGTAAAAAGGTTAAATATGTTTTTACGTATTTCTCAATATCTCTTAGGCATGATGAGATATCACCTTGGTTTTTGCTCGCAAATGTTATTCATACAAATGTTTGAAAATCTATTTCACGATTTTTAGAAATTCTATCTCTAAAGGGGTGTAAAAGGGTAAAATATGTTTTTACGTATTTCTCAATATCTCTTGGGCACGATGAGATATCACCTTGGTTTCTGCTTGCAAATGTTACTCATACAAATGTTTAAAAACAAATTCCAGGATTTTTAGAAATTCTACCCCTAAGGGGGTGTAAAAGGTCTAAATATGTTTTTACGTATTTCTAAATAACTCTTAGGCATGATAAGATATCGCCTTGGTTTCTGCTTGCAAAAGTTACTCATATAAATGTTTAAAAACGAATTTCAGGATTTTTGGAAATTCCACTCCTAAGAGGGTGTAAAAGGGTTAGAAAATGTACAAAGTGTTTTAACGGTTTTTTTAAATTTCTATCCCTAAGGGAGTGTACAGGGTTAGTTTTCGCATATTTCTTAATTTTCCTTGCAAAGATTACCAATTCAAATTCCATATTCAATCTATATATATAAAAAGAAGAGTCCTCACAGACTCACTCACACACTCATCAACGTCCAGCCCAAACCCCCGGGCCTAGAAAATTGAAATTCTAGGCATATATTCCCTTCGTGTCGTAGACGCTCATTAGGAAGGGGATTTTAGAAATTCCACCCCTAAGGGGGTGTAAAAGTGTTAAATATGTTTTTACGTAATTCTTAATATCTCTTAGGCACGATGAGATATCGCTTTGGTTTCTGCTTGCAAATGTTACTTATACAAATGTTTGAAAACCCATTTCAGGATTTTTAGAAATTCTATTTCTAAGGGGGTGTAAAAGGTGTCAATATGTTCTTACGTATTTCTCAATATATCTTAGGCACGATGAGATATCGCCTTGATTTTCGCTTGCATATGTTACTCATACAAATGTTCAAAAACTAATCTCACGATTTTTAGAAATTCTACCCCTAAGAGGGTGTAAAAGAGTTAAATATGTTTTTACGTATTTCTTAATATCTCTTAGGCATGATGAGATATCGCCTTGGTTTTTGCTTGCAAATGTTACTCATACAAATGTTTAAAAAAAAATTTCAGGATTTTTAGAAAATCCATACCTAAGGGGGTGTAAAAGGGTTAAATATGTTTTTACGTATTTCTCAATATCTCTTAAGCATGAAGAGATATCACCTTGGTTTTTGCTTGCAAATGTTACGCATACAAATGTTTGAAAACCCATTTCGAGATTTTTAGAAATTCTATTCGTAAGGGGGTGTAAAAGCTGTCAATATGTTTTTACGTATTTCTCAATATATCTTAGACACGATGAAAGATCACCTTGATTTTTGCTTGCAAATGTTACTCATACAAATGTTTAAAAACCAACCTCACGATATTCAGAAATTCTACCCCTAGGGGGTGTAAAAGGGCTAAATATGTTTTTACGTATTTCTCAATATCTCTTAGGGACGATGAGATATCGCCTTGTGTTTTGCTTGCAAATGTTACCCATACAAATGTTCAAAAACTTTTTTCAGGATTTTTAGAAATTCCACCCCTGAAGGGGTGTCAAAGGGTTAAATATATTTTTACGTATTTCTCAATATCTTTTAGGCACGATGTGATATCGCCTTGGTTTTTGCTCGCAAATGTTATTCATACAAATGTTTAAAAATACATTTCACAATTTTTAGAAATTCCACCTTTAAGGGGCGTAAAAGTGTTAAATATGTTTTTACGTATTTCTCAATATCTCTTGGGCACGATGAGATATCACCTTGGTTTCTGCTTGCAAATGTTACTCATACAAATGTTTAAAAACGAATTCCAGGATTTTTAGAAATGCCACCTCCAAGGGGGTGTAAAAGGGCCTAATATATTTGTACGTAGTTCTTAATATCTCGTATGCACGATGAGATATCGCCTTGGTTTTTGCTGGCAAATGTTACTCATACAAATGTTTAAAAAAAAAATTTACGATTTTTAGAAATTTTACCCCTGAGGGGGTGTAAAAGGGTTAAATATATTTTTACGTATTTCTCAATATCTCTCAGGCACGATGAGATATCGCCTTGGTTTTTGCTTGCAAATGTTACTTATACAAATGTTACAAAACCAATTTCAAGATTTTTAGAAATTCCACCCCTAACGGGGTGTAAAAGTGTTAAATATGTTTTTACGTATTTCTCAATATCTCTTAGGCACGATGAGATATCGCCTTGGTTTCTGCTTGCAACCGTTACTCATACAAATGTTTAAAAACTTATTTCAGGATTTTTAGAAATTCTATTCCTAAGGGAGTGTAAAAGGTGTCAATATGTTTTTACATATTTCTCAATATATCTTAGGCACGATGAGATATCGCCTTGATTTTTGCTTGCAAATGTTACTCATACAAATGTTTAAAAACGAATTTCAGGATTTTTAGAAATTCCACCTCTAAAAGGGTGTAAAAGGGTTACAAATGTTTTTACGTATTTCTCAATATCTCTTAGGCACGATGAGATATCGCCTTGGTTTATGCTGGCAAATGTTACTCATACAAATATTTAAAAATCTCTTTCACGATTTTTAGAAATTCCACCTTTAAAGGGCGTAAAAAGGTTAAATATGTTTTTACGTATTTCTCAATATCTCTTAGGCACGATTAGATATTGCCTTGGTTTTTGCTTGCAAATGTTAGTCATACAAATGTCTAAAAACGAAGTTCAGGATTTTTAGAAATTCCAACCCTAAGGAGGTGTAAAAGGGTTAAATACTTTTTTACGTATTTCTCAATATCTCTCAGGCACGATGAGATATCACCATGGTTTTGCTTGCAAATGTTACTCATACAAATGTTTAAAAACAAATTTCACGATTTTTTGAAATTCAACCTATAAGAGGGTGTATAAGGGTTAGAAACTGTGCAAAGTGTTTCAACGGTTTTTTTTAAATCCTATCCCTAAGGGAGTGTACAGGGTTGGTTTTCGCATATTTCTCGATTTTCCTTGCAAAGGTTACCAATACAAATTCCATATTCCAATCTATATATATAAAAAGAAAAGTCCTCACTGACTCACTCACACACTCATCAACGCTTAGCCCAAACCCCTGGGCCTAAAAAATTAAAATTTTGGGCATATATTCCCTTCGTGTCGTAGACGCTCATTAGAAAGGGAATTTTAGAAATTCCACTCTTAGGGGGGTGTAAAAGGTTTAAATAGGTTTTTACGTATTTGTCAATATCTCTTAGGCACGATGAGATATCGCCTTGGTTGCTGCTTGCAAATGTTACTCATACAATTGTTTCAAAACCAATTTCAGGATTTTTAGATATTCCACCCCTAAGGGGGTAATAAAGGGTCAAATATGTTTCCACGTATTTCTCAAAATCTCTTAGGCACGGTGAGATATCGCCTTCGTTTCTGCTTGCTAATGTTACTAATACAAATGTTAAAAAACGAAGTTCAGGATTTTTAGAAATTCCAACCCTAAGGGGGTGTAAAAGGGTTAAATATGTTTTTACGTATTTCTCAATATCTCTTAGGCACGATGAAATATCGCCTTGGTTTTTGCTCGCAAGTGTTATGCAACAAATGTTTGAAAACCCATTTCGTGATTTTTAGAAATTCTATTCGTAAGGGGATGTAAAAGGGTTAAAAATGTTTTTACGTATTTCTCAATATCTCTTAGGCACAATGAGATATCGCCTCGGTTTTTGCTGGCAAATGTTACTCATACAAATGTTTAAAAACAAATTCCACGATTTTTAGAAATTCCACCCCTGAGGGGGTGTAAAAGGGTTAAATATGTTTTTACGTATTTTTCAATATCTCTTAGGCACGATGAGATATCGCCTTGGTTTCTGCTTGCGAATATTACTCATACAAATGTCTAAAAATCTGTTTCAGGATTTCTAGAAATTCTATTCTTAAGGGGGTGTAAAAGGTGTCAATATGTTTTTACGTATTTCTCAATATATCTTGGGCACGATGAGATATCGCCTTGATTATTGCTTGCGAATGTTACTTATACAAATGTTACAAAACCAATTTCAAGATTTTTAGAAATTCCACCCCTAACGGGGTGTAAAGTGTTAAATATGTTTTTACGTATTTCTCAATATCTCTTAGGCACGATGAGATATCGCCTTGGTTTTTGCTTGCAACCGTTACTCATACAAATGTTTAAAAACTTATTTGAGGATTTTTAGAAATTCTATTCCTAAGGGAGTGTAAAAGGTGTCAATATGTTTTTACACATTTCTCAATATATCTTAGGCACGATGAGATATCGCCTTGATTTTTGCTTGCAAACGTTACTCATACAAATGTTTAAAAACGAATTTCAGGATTTTTAGAAATTCCACCCCTGAGGGGGTGTAATAGGGTTCAATATATTTTTACGTATTTCTCAATTTCTCTTAGGCACGATCAAATATCGCCGTGGTTGCTGCTTGCAAATGTTACTCGAGCAAATGTATAGAAACGAATTTCAGGATTTTTATAAATCCCACCTCTAAGGGGGTGTAAAAGGGTTAAATATGTTTTTACGTATTTCTCAATATATCTTAGGCACGATGAGATATCGCCATGGTTTTGCTTGCAAGTGTTACTCATACAAATGTTCAAGAACTCATTTCAGGATTTCTAGAAATTTCACCCCTGAGGGGGTGTAAAAGGGTAAAATATATTTTTACGTATTTCTCAATATCTCTCAGGAACGATGAGATATCGCCTTGGTTTTTGCTTGCAAATGTTACTTATACAAATGTTACTAAACCAATTTCAAGATTTTTAGAAATTCCACCCCTAACGGGGTGTAAAAGTGTTAAATATGTTTTTACGTATTTCTCAATATCTCTTAGGCACGATGGGATATCGCCTTGGTTTCTGCTTGCAACCGTTACTCATACAAATGTTTAAAAACTTATTTCAGGATTTTTAGAAATTCAATTCCTAAGGGAGTGTAAAAGGTGTCAATATGTTTTTACATATTTCTCAATATATCTTAGGCACGATGAGATATCGCTTTGATTTTTGCTTGCAAATGTTACTCATACAAATGTTTAAAAACAAATTCCACGATTTTTAGAAATTCCACCCCTGAGGGGGTGTAAAAGGGTCAATTATGTTTTTACGTATTTCTTAATTTCTCTTAGGCATGATGAGATATCACCTTGGTTTTTGCTCGCAAATGTTATTCATACAAATGTTTGAAAATATATTCCACGATTTTTAGAAATTCTACCTTTAAAGAGGTGTAAAAGGGTTAAAAATGTTTTTACGTATTTCTCAATATCTCTTAGGCACAATGAGATATCGCCTTGGTTTTTGCTGGCAAATGTTACTCATACAAATGTTTAAAAACAAATTCCACGATTTTTAGAAATTACACCCCTGAGGGGGTGTAAAAGGGTTAAATATGTTTTTACGTATTTTTCAATATCTCTTAGGCACGATGAGATATCGCCTTGGTTTCTGCTTGCGAATGTTACTCATACGAATGTCTCAAAATCTGTTTCAGGATTTCTAGAAATTCTATTCTTAAGGGGGTGTAAAAGGTGTCAATATGTTTTTACGTATTTCTCAATATATCTTGGGCACGATGAGATATCGCCTTGATTATTGCTTGCAAATGTTACTCATACAAATGTTTAGAAACTGATTTTACGATTTTTAGATATTCCACCCCTAAGCGGGTGTAAAAGGGTTAAATATGTTTTTACGTACTTCTCAATATCTCTTAGGCACGATGAGATATCGCCATGGTTTTGCTTGCAAGTGTTACTCATACAAATGTTTAAGAACCCATTTCAGGATTTCTAGAAATGCCACTCCCAAGGGGGTGTAAAAGAGTTAAATATATTTTTACGTATTTCTCAATATCTCTCAGGCACGATGAGATATCGCCTTGGTTTTTGCTTGCAAATGTTACTTATACAAATATTACAAAACCAATTTCAAGATTTTTAGAAATTCCACCCCTGACGGGGTGTAAAGTGTTAAATATGTTTTTACGTATTTCTCAATATCTCTTAGGCACGATGAGATATCGCCTTGGTTTCTGCTTGCAACCGTTACTCATACAAATGTTTAAAAACTTATTTGAGGATTTTTAGAAATTCTATTCCTAAGGGAGTGTAAAAGGTGTCAATATGTTTTTACATATTTCTCAATATATCTTAGGCACGATGAGATATCGCCTTGATTTTTGCTTGCAAATGTTACTCATACAAATGTTTAAAAACGAATTTTAGGATTTTGAGAAATTCCACCCCTGAGGGGGTGTGATAGGGTTCAATATATTTTTACGTATTTCTCAATTTCTCTTAGGCACGATGAGATATCGCCGTGGTTGCTGCTTGCAAATCTTACTCGAACAAATGTATAAAAACGAATTTCAGGATTTTTATAAATCCCACCTCTAAGGGGGTGTAAAAAGGTTAAATATGTTTTTACGTATTTCTCAATATATCTTAGGCACGATGAGATATCGCCATGGTTTTGCTTGCAAGTGTTACTCATACAAATGTTTAAGAACTCATTTCAGGATTTCTAGAAATGCCACCTCCAAGGGGGTGTAAAAGGGCCTAATATATTTGTACGTAGTTCTTAATATCTCGTATGCACGATGAGATATCGCCTTGGTTTTTGCTGGCAAATGTTACTCATACAAATGTTTAAAAAAAAAAATTACGATTTTTCGAAATTTTACCCCTGAGGGGGTGTAAAAGGGTTAAATATATTTTTACGTATTTCTCAATATCTCTCAGGCACGATGAGATATCGCCTTGGTTTTTGCTTGCAAATGTTACTTATACAAATGTTACAAAACCAATTTGAAGATTTTTAGAAATTCCACTCCTAACGGGGTGTAAAAGTGTTAAATATGTTTTTACGTATTTCTCAAGATCTCTTAGGCACGATGAGATATCGCCTTGGTTTCTGCTTGCAACCGTTACTCATACAAATGTTTAAAAACTTATTTCAGGATTTTTAGAAATTCTATTCCTAAGGGAGTGTAAAAGGTGTCAATATGTTTTTACATATTTCTCAATATATCTTAGGCACGATGAGATATCGCCTTGATTTTTGCTTGCAAATGTTACTCATACAAATGTTTAAAAACGAATTTCAGGATTTTTAGAAATTCCACCTCTAAGGGGGTGTAAAAGGGTTACAAATGTTTTTACGTATTTCTCAATATCTCTTAGGTACGATGAGATATCGCCTTGGTTTATGCTGGCAAATGTTACTCATACAAATATTTAAAAATCTCTTTCACGATTTTTAGAAATTCCACCTTTAAAGGGCGTAAAAAGGTTAAATATGTTTTTACGTATTTCTCAATATCTCTTAGGCACGATTAGATATTTCCTTGGTTTTTGCTTGCAAATGTTAGTCATACAAATGTCTAAAAACGAAGTTCAGGATTTTTAGAAATTCCAACCCTAAGGAGGTGTAAAAGGGTTAAATACTTTTTTACGTATTTCTCAATATCTCTCAGGCACGATGAGATATCACCATGGTTTTGCTTGCAAATGTTACTCATACAAATGTTTAAAAACAAACTTCACGGGTCTTTATTTAAAGGGTCAAATATGTTTCCACGTATTTCTCAAAATCTCTTAGGCACGGTGAGATATCGCCTTCGTTTCTGCTTGCTAATGTTACTAATACAAATGTTTAAAAACGAAGTTCAGGATTTTTAGAAATTCCAACCCTAAGGAGGTGTAAAAGGGTTAAATATGTCTTCACGTATTTCTCAATATCTCTCAGGCACGATGAGATATCGCCTTAGGTTTCGCTTGCAAATGTTACTCATACAAATGTTCAAAAACAAATTCAACGATTTTTAGAAATTCCACCCCTAAGGAGGTGTAAAAGGGTTAAATATGTCTTCACGTATTTTTCAATATCTCTTCGGCACGATGAGATATCGCCTTGGTTTCCGCTTGCAAATGTTACTCTTACAAATGTTTAAAAACCGATTCCAGGATTTTTAGAAATTCTATTCCTAAGGAGGTGTAAAAGGTGTCAATATGTTTTTACGTATTTCTCAATATATCTTAGGCACGATGAGATATCGCCTTGATTTTCGCTTGCAAATGTTACTCATACAAATGTTTAAAAACCAATCTCACGATTTTTAGAAATTCTACCCCTAAGGGGGTGTAAAAGATTTAAATATGTTTTTACGTATTTCTCAATATCTCTTAGGCACGATGAGATATCACCTTGGTTTTTGCTGGAAAATGTTACTCATACAAACGTTCAAAAACTCATTTCACGATTTTTAGAAATTCAACCTTTAAGGGGCGTAAAACGGTCAAATATGTTTTTATGTATTTCTCAATATCTCTTAGGCACGATGAGATATCGCCTTGGTTGCTGCTTGCAAACGTTACTCATACAAATGCTTAAAAACCAATTCCAGGATTTTCAGAAACTCTACCCCTAAGGGGGTGTAAAAGTGTTAAATATGTTTTTACGTATTTCTTAATATTTCTTAGGCACGATAAGATATCGCCTTGGTTTTTGCTTGCAAGTGTTATTCATACAAATGTTTAAAAATCTCTTTCACGATTTTTAGAAATTCCACCTTTAAGGGGCGTACAAGGATTAAATATGTTTTTACGTATTTCTCAATATCTCTTAGGCACGATTAGATATCGCCTTGGTTTTTGCTTGCAAATGTTAGTCATACAAATGTTTAAAAACAAAGTTCAGGATTTTTAGAAATTCCAACCCTAAGGAGGTGTAAGAGGGTTAAATACTTTTTTACGTATTTCTCAATATCTCTCAGGCACGATGAGATATCACCATGGTTTTGCTTGCAAATGTTACTCATACAAATGTTTAAAAGCAAATTTCACGATTTTTAGAAATTCCACCCCTAAGAAGGTGTAAAAGTTGTCAATATGTTTTTACGTATTTCTCAATATATTTTAGGCACGATGAGATATCGCCTTGATTATTGCTTGCAAATGTTACTCATACAAATGTTTAAAAACCAATTTCACGATTTTTAGAAATTCTACCCCTAAGCGTGTGTGAAAGGGTTAAATATGTTTTTACATATTTCTCAATATCTCTTAGGCACGATGAGATATCGCCTTGGTTTTTGCTTACAAATGTTACTCATACAAATGTTTAAAAACCAATTTCGGAATTTTTAGAAATTCCCCCCTTAAGGGGGTGTAATGAGGTTGAATATATTTTTACGTATTCCTCAATATCATTTAGGTACGATAAGATATCGCTTTGGTTTTTACTTGCAAATGTTACTCATACAAATGTTCAAATACCAAGTTCAGGATTTTTAGAAATTCAACCCCTAAGGGGGTGTCAAAGGGTTTATTATATTTTTACGTATTTCTCAATATCTCTCAGGCACGATGAGATATCGCCTTAGTTTCTGCTTGCAACCGTTACTCATACAAATGTTTAAAAACCCATTTCAGGATATTTAGAAATTCTATTCCTAAGGGAGTGTGAAAGGTGTCAATATGTTTTTACGTATTTCTCAATAACTCTTAGGCACGATGAGATATCGCCTTGGTTTCTGTTGCAAACGTTACTCATACACATGTTTAAAAACGAATTCCAGGATTTTTAGAAATTCCACCCCTAATGGGGTGTGAAAGGGTTAAATATGTTTTTACGTATTTCTCAATATCTCTTAGGCACGATGAGATATCGCCTTGGTTTTTGCTTGCAAATGTTACTCATACAAATGTTCAAAAACCCATCTCAGGATTTTTAGAAATTCTATTCGTAAGGGGGTGTAAAAGGTGTCAATATGTTTTCACGTATTTCTCAATATATCTTAGGCACTATGAGATATCGCCTTGGTTTTTGCTTGCAAATGTTACACATACTAATGTTTGAAAACGGATCTTTCGTCCTCAAGAAATTCCACCCCCAGGGGGTGTAAAAGGGCTAAATATGTTTTTACGTATTTCTCAATATCTCTTAGGTACGATGAGATATTGCCTTGGTTTCTGCTTGCAAATGTTACTCATGCAAATGTTTAAAAACTAATTTTACGATTTTTCGAAATATCACCCCTAAAGGGGTGTTAAAGAGTTCAATATGTTTTTACGTATTTCTCAATTTCTTCTAGGCACGATGAGATATCGCCTTGGTTGCTGCTTGCAAATGTTACTCGAACAAATGTTTAAAAACGAATTTCAGGAATTTTTGAAATTCCACCTCTAAAGGGGTGTAAAAGGGCTAAATATGTTTTTACGTATTTCTCAATATCTCTTAAGCACGATGAGATATCGCCTTGGTTTCTGCTTGCAAATGTTACTCATACAAATGTTTAAAAACAAATTTCAGGATTTTCAGAAATTCCACCTCTGAGGGGGTGTAAAATGATTAAATATGTTTTCACGTATTTCTCAATATCTCTTAGGCATGATAAGATATCGCCTTGGTTTTTGCTCGCAAATGTTATTCATACAAATGTTTGGAAATCTATTTCACGATTTTCAGAAATTCTACGTTTAAAGGGGTGTAAAAGGGTTAAATGTGTTTTTACGTATTTCTCAATATCTCTTCGGCACGATGAGATATCGCCTTGGTTTCTGCTTGCAAATGTTACTCATACAAATGTTTAAAAACCTATTTCAGGATTTTTAGAAATTCCTATCCTAAGGGGGTGTAAAAGGTGTCAATATGTTTTTACCTATTTCTCAATATATCTTAGGCACGATGAGATATCGCCTTGATTTTCGCTTGCAAATGTTACTCATACAAAAGTTTAAAAACGAATCTCACGATTTTTAGAAATTCTACCCCTAAGGGGGTGTAAAAGGGTTAAATATGATTTTACGTATTTCTCAATATCTCTTAGGCACGATGAGATATCGCCTTGGTTTTTGCTGGCAAATGTTATTAATTCAAATGTTTGAAAACTGATTTCACGATTTATAGAAATATCATCCCTAAGGGGGTGTAAAAGGGTTCAATATATTTTTACGTATTTCTCAATATCTCTTAGGCACGATGAGATATCGCCTTGGTTTCTGCTTGCAAATGTTACTCATACAAATGTTTAAAAACCCATTTCAGGATTTTTAGTAATTTTACCCCAAAGGGGGTGTAAAAGGGTTAAATATATTTTTACGTATTTCTCAATATCTTTCAGGCACGATGAAATATCGCCTCGGGTTTTGCTTGCAAATGTTACTGAAACAAATGTTTAAAAACCAATTTCAGAATTTTAAGAAATTCCACCCCTAAGGGGGTGTGAAAGTGTTAAATATATTTTTACGTATTTCTCAATATCTCTTAGGCACGATGAGATATCGCCTTGGTTTTTGCTGGCAAATGTTACTCATACAAATGTTCGAAAACTTATTTCACGATTTATAGAAATATCATCCCTAAGGGGGTGTAAAGGTGTTCAATATGTTTTTACGTATTTCTCAATTTCTCTTAGGCACGATGAGATATCGCCTTGGTTGCTGCTTGCAAATGTTACTCGAACAAATGTATAAAAACCAATTTCAGGATTTTTAGAAATTCCACCTCTAAGGGGGTGTAAAAGGGTTAAAAATTTTGTTACGTATTTCTCAATATCTCTAAGGTACGATGAGATATCGTCTTAAATATTGCTTGGAAATGTTACTTATACAAATGTTACAAAATGAATTTCAGGATTTTTAGAAATTCCACATCTAAGGGGGTGTAAAAGGGTTAAATATGATTTTACGTATTTTTCAATATCTCTTAGGCACGATGAGATATCGCCTTGGTTTCTGCTTGCAAATGTTACTCATACAAATGTTTAAAAACCCATTTCAGGATTTTTAGAAATTTTACCCCAAAGGGGGTGTAAAAGGGTTAAATATATTTTTACGTATTTCTCAATATCTTTCAGGCACGATGAAATATCGCCTCGGGTTTTGCTTGCAAATGTTACTGAAACAAATGTTTAAAAACCAATTTCAGAATTTTGAGAAATTCCACCCCTAAGGGGGTGTAAAAGGGTTAAATATGATTTTACGTATTTCTCAATATCTCTTAGGCACGATGAGATATCGCCTTGGTTTTTGCTGGCAAATGTTATTCATTCAAATGTTTGAAAACTGATTTCACGATTTATAGAAATATCATCCTTAAGGGGGTGTAAAAGGGTTCAATATGTTTTTACGTATTTCTCAATATCTCTTAGGCACGATGAGATATCGCCTTGGTTTTTGCTGGCAAATGTTACTCATACAAATGTTCGAAAACTTATTTCACGATTTATAGAAATATCATCCCTAAGGGGGTGTAAAGGTGTTCAATATGTTTTTACGTATTTCTCAATTTCTCTTAGGCACGATGAGATATCGCCTTGGTTGCTGCTTGCAAATGTTACTCGAACAAATGTATAAAAACGAATTTCAGGATTTTTAGAAATTCCACCTCTAAGGGGGTGTAAAAGTGTTAAATATGTTTTTACGTATTTCTCAATATCTCTTAGGCACGATGAGATATCGCCTTGGTTTCTGCTTGCAGCCGTTACTCATACAAATGTTTAAAAACTCATTTCAGGATTTTTATAAATTCCATTCCTAAGGGAGTGTAAAAGGTGTCAATATGTTTTTACGTATTTCTCAATATATCTTAGGCACGATGAGATATCGCCTTGATTATTGCTTGCAATCGTTACTCATACAAATGTTTAAAAACCAATCTCACGAGTTTTAGAAATTCTACCCCTAAGCGGGTGTAAAAGGGTCAAATATGTTTTTACGTATTTCTCAATATCTCTTAGGCATGATGAGATATCACCTTGGTTTTTGCTCGCAAATGTTATTTATACAAATGTTTGAAAATATATTTCACGATTTTTAGAAATTCTACCTTTAAAGAGGTGTAAAAGGGTTCAATATATTTTTACGTATTTCTCAATTTCTCTTAGGCACGATGAGATATCGCCGTGGTTGCTGCTTGCAAATGTTACTCAAACAAATGTATAGAAACGAATTTCAGAATTTTTATAAATCCCACCTCTAAGGGGGTGTAAAAGGGTTAAATATGTTTTTACGTATTTCTCAATATATCTCAGGCACGATGAGATATCGCCATGGTTTTGCTTGCAAGTGTTACTCATACAAATGTTTAAGAACTCATTTCAGGATTTCTAGAAATTTCACCCCTGAGGGGGTGTAAAAGGGTAAAATATATTTTTACGTATTTCTCAATATCTCTCAGGAACGATGAGATATCGCCTTGGTTTTTGCTTGCAAATGTTACTTATACAAATGTTACAAAACCAATTTCAAGATTTTTAGAAATTCCACCCCTAACGGGGTGTAAAAGTGTTAAATATGTTTTTACGTATTTCTCAATATCTCTTAGGCACGATGGGATATCGCCTTGGTTTCTGCTTGCAACCGTTACTCATACAAATGTTTAAAAACTTATTTCAGGATTTTTAGAAATTCAATTCCTAAGGGAGTGTAAAAGGTGTCAATATGTTTTTACATATTTCTCAATATATCTTAGGCACGATGAGATATCGCTTTGATTTTTGCTTGCAAATGTTACTCATACAAATGTTTAAAAACGAATTTCAGGATTTTTAGAAATTCCACCTCTAAGGGGGTGTAAAAGGGTTACAAATGTTTTTACGTATTTCTCAATATCTCTTAGGCACGATGAGGTATCGCCTTGGTTTATGCTGGTAAATGTTACTCATACAAATGTTTAAAAACTAATTTTACAATTTTTCGAAATATCACCCCTAAGGGGGTGTAATAGGGTTCAATATGTTTTTACGTATTTCTCAATTTCTTCTAGGCACGACGAGATATTTCCTTGGTTTCTGCTTGCAAATGTTACTCATACACATGTTTAAAAACAAATTTCAGGATTTTAAGAAATTCCACCTCTAAGGGGGTGTAAAAGGGTTAAATATGTTTTTACGTATTTCTCAATATCTCTTAGGCACGATGAGATATCGCCATGGTTTTGCTTGCAAATGTTACTGATACAAATGTTTAAAAACCCATTTCAGGATTTCTAGAAATTCCACCCCTAAGGGGGTGTAAAAGGGTCAAATATATTTTCACGTAGTTCTCAATATCTCTTAGGCACGATGAGATATCGCCTTGGTTTTTGCTGGCAAATGTTACTCATACAAATGTTTGAAAACTAATTTCACGATTTATAAAAATTTCACCCCGAAGGGGGTGTAATAGGGTTCAATATATTTTTACGTATTTCTCAATTTCTCTTAGGCACGATGAGATATCACCTTGGTTTCTGCTTGCAAATGTTACTCATACAAATGTTCAAAGACAAATTTCACGGTTTTTAGAAATTCCACCCCTAAGGGGGTGTAAAAGGGTTAAATATGTTTTTGTGTGTTTCTCAATATCTCTTAGGCACGATGAGATATCGCCTTGGTTTATGCTGGCGAATGTTACTCATACCAATGTTTGAAAACCAGTTTTACGATTTTTCGAAATACCACCCCTAAGGGGGTGTAAAAGCGTTCAATATGTTTTTACGTATTTCTCAATTTCTCTTAGGCACGATGAGATATCGCCTTGGTTGCTGCTTGCAAATGTCACTTATACAAATGTCTAAAAACAAATTTCAGGATTTTTAGAAATTCCACCTCTAAGGGGGTGTAAAAGAGTTAAAAATGTTTTTACGTATTTCTCAATATCTCTCAGTCACGATGAAATATCGCTTTGGTTTCTGCTTGCAAACATTACTAATACACATGTTTAAAAACTAATTCCAGGATTTCTAGAAATTCCACACCTAAGGGGGTGTAAAAGGGTCAAATATATTTTCACGTAGTTCTCAATATCTCTTAGGCACGATGAGATATCGCCTTGGTTTTTGCTGGCAAATGTTACTCATACAAATGTTTGAAAACTAATTTCACGATTTATAGAAATTTCACCCCGAAGGGGGTGTAATAGGGTTCAATATATTTTTACGTATTTCTCAATTTCTCTTAGGCACGATGAGATATCACCTTGGTTTCTGCTTGCAAATGTTACTCATACAAATGTTCAAAGACAAATTTCACGGTTTTTAGAAATTCCACGCCTAAGGGGGTGTAAAAGGGTTAAATATGTTTTTGTGTGTTTCTCAATATCTCTTAGGCACGATGAGATATCGCCTTGGTTTATGCTGGCGAATGTTACTCATACAAATGTTTGAAAACCAGTTTTACGATTTTTCGAAATACCACCCCTAAGGGGGTGTAAAAGCGTTCAATATGTTTTTACGTATTTCTCAATTTCTCTTAGGCACGATGAGATATCGCCTTGGTTGCTGCTTGCAAATGTCACTTATACAAATGTCTAAAAACAAATTTCAGGATTTTTAGAAATTCCACCTCTAAGGGGGTGTAAAAGAGTTAAAAATGTTTTTACGTATTTCTCAATATCTCTCAGGCACGATGAAATATCGCTTTGGTTTCTGCTTGCAAACATTACTAATACACATGTTTAAAAACTAATTCCAGGATTTCTAGAAATTCCACCCCTAATGGGGTGTAAAAGGGTCAAATATGTTTTTACGTATTTCTCAATATCTCTTAGGCACGATGAGATATCGCCTTGGTTTCTGCTTGCAAATGTTACTCATACAAACGTTTAAAAACAAATTTAACGATTTTTAGAAATTCCACCCCTAAGGGGGTGTTGAAGGGTTAAATATGTTTTCGTATTTCTCAATATCTCTTAGGCACGATGAGATATCGCCTTGGTTTATACTGGCAAATGTTACTCATACAAATGTTTGAAAACTAATTTCACGATTTTTCGAAATATCACCTCTAAGGGGGTGTAAAAGAGTTCAATATGTTTTTACGTATTTATCAATTTCTTCTAGGCACGATGAGATGCAAATATTACTCATACAAATGTTCAAAAACCCATTTCAGGATTTTTAGAAATTTTACCCCCAAGGGGGTGTAAAAGGGTTAAATATATTTTTACGTATTTCTCAATATCTTTCAGGCACGATGAAATATCGCCTCGGGTTTTGCTTGCAAATGTTACTGAAACAAATGTTTAAAAACCAATTTCAGGATTTTAAGAAATTCCACCCCTAAGCTGGTGTAAAACGGTTAAATATGTTTTTACGTATTTCTCAATATCTCTTAGGCACGATGAGATATCGCCTTGGTTTTTGCTAAAAATATATCTCATATAAATGTTCGAAAACTTATTTCACGATTTATAGAAATATCATCCCTAAGGGGGTGTAAAGGGGTTCAATATGTTTTTACGTATTTCTAATTTCTCTTAGGCACGATGAGATATCGCCTTGGTTTTTGCTTCCCAATGTTACTCATACAAAGGTTCAAAATCCATTCCAGGATTTTTAGAAATTCTACCCCCAAGGGGGTGTATAAGGGTAAAATATATTTTTGCGTATTTTTCGATATCTCTTAGGCACGATGAGATATCGCCTTGGTTTATGCTGGCAAGTGTTACTCATACAAATGTTTGGAAACTAATTTCACGATTTTTCGAAATACCATCCCTAAGGGGGTGTAAAAGGGTTCAGAATGTTTTTACGTATTTCTCAATATCTCTTAGGCACGATGAGATATCGCCTTGGTTTCTGCTTGCAAACGTTACTCATACACATGTTTAAAAAACAATTCCAGGATTTTTAGAAATTCCACCTCTAAGTGGGTGTGAAAGGGTTCATTATGTTTTCACGTATTTCTCAATATCTCTTGGGCACGATGAGATATCGCCATGGTTTTTGCTTGCAAATGTTACTCATACAAATGTAAAAAAACCCATTTCAGGATTTCTAGAAACTCCACCCCTAAGGGGGTGTAATAGAGTTAAATATGTTTGTACGTATTTCTTAATATCTCTTAGGCACGATGAGATATCACCTTGGTTTTTGCTCGCAAATGTTATTCATACAAATGTTTGAAAATCTGTTTTACGATTTTTAGAAATTCTACCTTCAAAGGCGTGGAAAAGGGTTAAATATGTTTTTACGTATTTCTCAATATCTCTCAGGCATGATGAGATATCACCTTTCTTTTTGCTCGCAAATGTTATTCATACAAATGTTTGAAAATCTATTTCACGATTTTTAGAAATTCTACCTTTAAAGGGGTGTAAAAGGGTTAAATATATTTTGACGTATTTCTCAATATCTCTTAGGCACGATGAGATATCGCCTTGGTTTTTGCTTGCAAGTGTTACGCAACAAATGTTTGAAAACCCATTTCAGGATTTTTAGAAATTCTATTCGTAAGGGGGTGTAAAAGGTGTCAATATGTTTTCACGTATTTCTCAATATATCTTAGGCACGATGAGATATTGCCTTGGTTTTTGCTTGCAAATGTTACTCATACAAATGTTTAAAAACCAATCTCACGATTTTCAGAAATTCCACCCCTAGGGGGTTTAAAAGGGCTAAATAGGTTTTTACGTATTTCTCAAAATCTCTTAGGCACGATGAGATATCGCCTTGGTTTATACTGGCAAATGTAACTCATACAAATGTTTGAAAACTAATTTCACGATTTTTCGAAATATCACCTCTAAAGGGGTGTGAAAGAGTTCAATATGTTTTTACGTATTTCTCAATTTCTTCTAGGCACGATGAGATATTGCCTTGGTTTCTGCTTGCAAACGTTACTCATACACATGTTCACAAAGCAATTCCAGGATTTTAAGAAATTCCACCCCTAAGGGGTCGTAAAAGGGTTAAATATGTTTTAACGTATTTCTCAATATCTCTTGGGCACGTTGGGATATCGCCATGGTTTTGCTTGCAAATGTTACTCATACAAATGTTTAAAAACCCATTTAAGGATTTCCAGAATTTCCACCCCCAAGGGGGTGTAAAAGGGTTAAATATATTTTCACGTAGTTCTCAATATCTCTTAGGCACGATGAGATATCGCCTTGGGTTTTGCTGGCAAATGTAACTCATACAAATGTTTGAAAACAAATTTCACGATTTATAGAAATTTCACCCCGAAGGGGGTGTAAAAGTAATCAATATATTTTTACGTATTTCTCAATTTCTCTCAGGCATGATGAGATATAGCTTTGGTTGCTGCTTGCAAATCTTACTCGAACAAATGTATAAAAACAAATTTTGGGATTTTTAGAAATCCCACCTCTAAGGGGGTGTAAAAGGGTTAAATATGTTTTTACGTATTTCTCAATATCTCTTAGGCACGACGAGATATTGCCTTGGTTTCTGCTTGCAAACGTTACTCATACACATGTTAAAAAACCTAGTTCGGGATTTCTAGAAATTCTACCCCTAAGGGGGTGTAAAAGGGTTAAAAATTTTGTTACGTATTTCTCAATATCTCTTAGGTACGATGAGATATCGTCTTAAATATTGCTTGGAAATGTTACTTATACAATTGTTACAAAATGAATTTCAGGATTTTTAGAAATTCCACATCTAAGGGGGTGTAAAAGGGTTAAATATGATTTTACGTATTTCTCAATATCTCTTAGGCACGATGAGATATCGCCTTGGTTTCTGCTTGCAAATGTTACTCATACAAATGTTTAAAAACCCATTTCAGGATTTTTAGAAATTTTACCCCAAAGGGGGTGTAAAAGGGTTAAATATATTTTTACGTATTTCTCAATATCTTTCAGGCACGATGAAATATCGCCTCGGGTTTTGCTTGCAAATGTTACTGAAACAAATGTTTAAAAACCAATTTCAGAATTTTGAGAAATTCCACCCCTAAGGGGGTGTAAAAGGGTTAAATATGATTTTA
This sequence comes from Cylloceria caligata, assembly GCA_963942595.1. NCBI lineage: Eukaryota > Metazoa > Arthropoda > Insecta > Hymenoptera > Ichneumonidae > Cylloceria > Cylloceria caligata. The sequence continues at coordinate 37,190,101 of OZ012704.1, read as the reverse complement.
CGTATTTCTCAATATCTCTTAGGCACGATGAGATATCGCCTTGGTTTTTGCTGGCAAATGTTATTCATTCAAATGTTTGAAAACTGATTTCACGATTTATAGAAATATCATCCTTAAGGGGGTGTAAAAGGGTTCAATATGTTTTTACGTATTTCTCAATATCTCTTAGGCACGATGAGATATCGCCTTGGTTTTTGCTGGCAAATGTTACTCATACAAATGTTCGAAAACTTATTTCACGATTTATAGAAATATCATCCCTAAGGGGGTGTAAAGGTGTTCAATATGTTTTTACGTATTTCTCAATTTCTCTTAGGCACGATGAGATATCGCCTTGGTTGCTGCTTGCAAATGTTACTCGAACAAATGTATAAAAACGAATTTCAGGATTTTTAGAAATTCCACCTCTAAGGGGGTGTAAAAGTGTTAAATATGTTTTTACGTATTTCTCAATATCTCTTAGGCACGATGAGATATCGCCTTGGTTTCTGCTTGCAGCCGTTACTCATACAAATGTTTAAAAACTCATTTCAGGATTTTTATAAATTCCATTCCTAAGGGAGTGTAAAAGGTGTCAATATGTTTTTACGTATTTCTCAATATATCTTAGGCACGATGAGATATCGCCTTGATTATTGCTTGCAATCGTTACTCATACAAATGTTTAAAAACCAATCTCACGAGTTTTAGAAATTCTACCCCTAAGCGGGTGTAAAAGGGTCAAATATGTTTTTACGTATTTCTCAATATCTCTTAGGCATGATGAGATATCACCTTGGTTTTTGCTCGCAAATGTTATTTATACAAATGTTTGAAAATATATTTCACGATTTTTAGAAATTCTACCTTTAAAGAGGTGTAAAAGGGTTCAATATATTTTTACGTATTTCTCAATTTCTCTTAGGCACGATGAGATATCGCCGTGGTTGCTGCTTGCAAATGTTACTCAAACAAATGTATAGAAACGAATTTCAGAATTTTTATAAATCCCACCTCTAAGGGGGTGTAAAAGGGTTAAATATGTTTTTACGTATTTCTCAATATATCTCAGGCACGATGAGATATCGCCATGGTTTTGCTTGCAAGTGTTACTCATACAAATGTTTAAGAACTCATTTCAGGATTTCTAGAAATTTCACCCCTGAGGGGGTGTAAAAGGGTAAAATATATTTTTACGTATTTCTCAATATCTCTCAGGAACGATGAGATATCGCCTTGGTTTTTGCTTGCAAATGTTACTTATACAAATGTTACAAAACCAATTTCAAGATTTTTAGAAATTCCACCCCTAACGGGGTGTAAAAGTGTTAAATATGTTTTTACGTATTTCTCAATATCTCTTAGGCACGATGGGATATCGCCTTGGTTTCTGCTTGCAACCGTTACTCATACAAATGTTTAAAAACTTATTTCAGGATTTTTAGAAATTCAATTCCTAAGGGAGTGTAAAAGGTGTCAATATGTTTTTACATATTTCTCAATATATCTTAGGCACGATGAGATATCGCTTTGATTTTTGCTTGCAAATGTTACTCATACAAATGTTTAAAAACGAATTTCAGGATTTTTAGAAATTCCACCTCTAAGGGGGTGTAAAAGGGTTACAAATGTTTTTACGTATTTCTCAATATCTCTTAGGCACGATGAGGTATCGCCTTGGTTTATGCTGGTAAATGTTACTCATACAAATGTTTAAAAACTAATTTTACAATTTTTCGAAATATCACCCCTAAGGGGGTGTAATAGGGTTCAATATGTTTTTACGTATTTCTCAATTTCTTCTAGGCACGACGAGATATTTCCTTGGTTTCTGCTTGCAAATGTTACTCATACACATGTTTAAAAACAAATTTCAGGATTTTAAGAAATTCCACTTCTAAGGGGGTGTAAAAGGGTTAAATATGTTTTTACGTATTTCTCAATATCTCTTAGGCACGATGAGATATCGCCATGGTTTTGCTTGCAAATGTTACTGATACAAATGTTTAAAAACCCATTTCAGGATTTCTAGAAATTCCACCCCTAAGGGGGTGTAAAAGGGTCAAATATATTTTCACGTAGTTCTCAATATCTCTTAGGCACGATGAGATATCGCCTTGGTTTTTGCTGGCAAATGTTACTCATACAAATGTTTGAAAACTAATTTCACGATTTATAAAAATTTCACCCCGAAGGGGGTGTAATAGGGTTCAATATATTTTTACGTATTTCTCAATTTCTCTTAGGCACGATGAGATATCACCTTGGTTTCTGCTTGCAAATGTTACTCATACAAATGTTCAAAGACAAATTTCACGGTTTTTAGAAATTCCACCCCTAAGGGGGTGTAAAAGGGTTAAATATGTTTTTGTGTGTTTCTCAATATCTCTTAGGCACGATGAGATATCGCCTTGGTTTATGCTGGCGAATGTTACTCATACCAATGTTTGAAAACCAGTTTTACGATTTTTCGAAATACCACCCCTAAGGGGGTGTAAAAGCGTTCAATATGTTTTTACGTATTTCTCAATTTCTCTTAGGCACGATGAGATATCGCCTTGGTTGCTGCTTGCAAATGTCACTTATACAAATGTCTAAAAACAAATTTCAGGATTTTTAGAAATTCCACCTCTAAGGGGGTGTAAAAGAGTTAAAAATGTTTTTACGTATTTCTCAATATCTCTCAGTCACGATGAAATATCGCTTTGGTTTCTGCTTGCAAACATTACTAATACACATGTTTAAAAACTAATTCCAGGATTTCTAGAAATTCCACCCCTAAGGGGGTGTAAAAGGGTCAAATATATTTTCACGTAGTTCTCAATATCTCTTAGGCACGATGAGATATCGCCTTGGTTTTTGCTGGCAAATGTTACTCATACAAATGTTTGAAAACTAATTTCACGATTTATAGAAATTTCACCCCGAAGGGGGTGTAATAGGGTTCAATATATTTTTACGTATTTCTCAATTTCTCTTAGGCACGATGAGATATCACCTTGGTTTCTGCTTGCAAATGTTACTCATACAAATGTTCAAAGACAAATTTCACGGTTTTTAGAAATTCCACCCCTAAGGGGGTGTAAAAGGGTTAAATATGTTTTTGTGTGTTTCTCAATATCTCTTAGGCACGATGAGATATCGCCTTGGTTTATGCTGGCGAATGTTACTCATACAAATGTTTGAAAACCAGTTTTACGATTTTTCGAAATACCACCCCTAAGGGGGTGTAAAAGCGTTCAATATGTTTTTACGTATTTCTCAATTTCTCTTAGGCACGATGAGATATCGCCTTGGTTGCTGCTTGCAAATGTCACTTATACAAATGTCTAAAAACAAATTTCAGGATTTTTAGAAATTCCACCTCTAAGGGGGTGTAAAAGAGTTAAAAATGTTTTTACGTATTTCTCAATATCTCTCAGGCACGATGAAATATCGCTTTGGTTTCTGCTTGCAAACATTACTAATACACATGTTTAAAAACTAATTCCAGGATTTCTAGAAATTCCACCCCTAATGGGGTGTAAAAGGGTCAAATATGTTTTTACGTATTTCTCAATATCTCTTAGGCACGATGAGATATCGCCTTGGTTTCTGCTTGCAAATGTTACTCATACAAACGTTTAAAAACAAATTTAACGATTTTTAGAAATTCCACCCCTAAGGGGGTGTTAAAGGGTTAAATATGTTTTCGTATTTCTCAATATCTCTTAGGCACGATGAGATATCGCCTTGGTTTATACTGGCAAATGTTACTCATACAAATGTTTGAAAACTAATTTCACGATTTTTCGAAATATCACCTCTAAGGGGGTGTAAAAGAGTTCAATATGTTTTTACGTATTTATCAATTTCTTCTAGGCACGATGAGATGCAAATATTACTCATACAAATGTTCAAAAACCCATTTCAGGATTTTTAGAAATTTTACCCCCAAGGGGGTGTAAAAGGGTTAAATATATTTTTACGTATTTCTCAATATCTTTCAGGCACGATGAAATATCGCCTCGGGTTTTGCTTGCAAATGTTACTGAAACAAATGTTTAAAAACCAATTTCAGGATTTTAAGAAATTCCACCCCTAAGCTGGTGTAAAACGGTTAAATATGTTTTTACGTATTTCTCAATATCTCTTAGGCACGATGAGATATCGCCTTGGTTTTTGCTAAAAATATATCTCATATAAATGTTCGAAAACTTATTTCACGATTTATAGAAATATCATCCCTAAGGGGGTGTAAAGGGGTTCAATATGTTTTTACGTATTTCTAATTTCTCTTAGGCACGATGAGATATCGCCTTGGTTTTTGCTTCCCAATGTTACTCATACAAAGGTTCAAAATCCATTCCAGGATTTTTAGAAATTCTACCCCCAAGGGGGTGTATAAGGGTAAAATATATTTTTGCGTATTTTTCGATATCTCTTAGGCACGATGAGATATCGCCTTGGTTTATGCTGGCAAGTGTTACTCATACAATTGTTTGGAAACTAATTTCACGATTTTTCGAAATACCACCCCTAAGGGGGTGTAAAAGGGTTCAGAATGTTTTTACGTATTTCTCAATATCTCTTAGGCACGATGAGATATCGCCTTGGTTTCTGCTTGCAAACGTTACTCATACACATGTTTAAAAAACAATTCCAGGATTTTTAGAAATTCCACCTCTAAGTGGGTGTGAAAGGGTTCATTATGTTTTCACGTATTTCTCAATATCTCTTGGGCACGATGAGATATCGCCATGGTTTTTGCTTGCAAATGTTACTCATACAAATGTAAAAAAACCCATTTCAGGATTTCTAGAAACTCCACCCCTAAGGGAATGTAATAGAGTTAAATATGTTTTTACGTATTTCTTAATATCTCTTAGGCACGATGAGATATCACCTTGGTTTTTGCTCGCAAATGTTATTCATACAAATGTTTGAAAATCTGTTTTACGATTTTTAGAAATTCTACCTTCAAAGGGGTGGAAAAGGGTTAAATATGTTTTTACGTATTTCTCAATATCTCTCAGGCATGATGAGATATCACCTTTCTTTTTGCTCGCAAATGTTATTCATACAAATGTTTGAAAATCTATTTCACGATTTTTAGAAATTCTACCTTTAAAGGGGTGTAAAAGGGTTAAATATATTTTGACGTATTTCTCAATATCTCTTAGGCACGATGAGATATCGCCTTGGTTTTTGCTTGCAAGTGTTACGCAACAAATGTTTGAAAACCCATTTCAGGATTTTTAGAAATTCTATTCGTAAGGGGGTGTAAAAGGTGTCAATATGTTTTTACGTATTTCTCAATATATCTTAGGCACGATGAGATATTGCCTTGGTTTTTGCTTGCAAATGTTACTCATACAAATGTTTAAAAACCAATCTCACGATTTTCAGAAATTCCACCCCTAGGGGGTTTAAAAGGGCTAAATAGGTTTTTACGTATTTCTCAAAATCTCTTAGGCACGATGAGATATCGCCTTGGTTTATACTGGCAAATGTAACTCATACAAATGTTTGAAAACTAATTTCACGATTTTTCGAAATATCACCTCTAAAGGGGTGTGAAAGAGTTCAATATGTTTTTACGTATTTCTCAATTTCTTCTAGGCACGATGAGATATTGCCTTGGTTTCTGCTTGCAAACGTTACTCATACACATGTTCACAAAGCAATTCCAGGATTTTAAGAAATTCCACCCCTAAGGGGTCGTAAAAGGGTTAAATATGTTTTAACGTATTTCTCAATATCTCTTGGGCACGTTGGGATATCGCCATGGTTTTGCTTGCAAATGTTACTCATACAAATGTTTAAAAACCCATTTAAGGATTTCCAGAATTTCCACCCCCAAGGGGGTGTAAAAGGGTTAAATATATTTTCACGTAGTTCTCAATATCTCTTAGGCACGATGAGATATCGCCTTGGGTTTTGCTGGCAAATGTAACTCATACAAATGTTTGAAAACAAATTTCACGATTTATAGAAATTTCACCCCGAAGGGGGTGTAAAAGTAATCAATATATTTTTACGTATTTCTCAATTTCTCTCAGGCATGATGAGATATAGCTTTGGTTGCTGCTTGCAAATCTTACTCGAACAAATGTATAAAAACAAATTTTGGGATTTTTAGAAATCCCACCTCTAAGGGGGTGTAAAAGGGTTAAATATGTTTTTACGTATTTCTCAATATCTCTTAGGCACGACGAGATATTGCCTTGGTTTCTGCTTGCAAACGTTACTCATACACATGTTAAAAAACCTAGTTCGGGATTTCTAGAAATTCTACACCTAAGGGGGTGTAAAAGGGTTAAATATATTTTTACGTAGTTCTCAATATCTCTTAGGCACGATGAGATATCGCCTCGGGTTTTGCTTGCAAATGTTACTCATACAAATGTTTAGAAACAATTTTTACGATTTTTAGAAATTCCACCCCTACGGGGGGGTAAAACGGTCAAATATGTTTTCACGTATTTCTCAATATTCCTTAGGCACGATGAGATATCGCCTTGGTTTTTGCTTGCAAATGTTACTCATACAAATGTTTAAAAACCAATTTCGGGATTTCTAGAAATTCCACCCCTAAGGGGGTGTAAAAAGGTTAAATTTATTTTTACGTAGTTCTCAATATCTCTTAGGCACGATGAGATATCGCCTCCGGTTTTGCTTGCAAATGTTACTCATACAAATGTTTAAAAACGGATTTCACGATTTTTGAAAAATTCCACCCCTGAGGGGGTGTAAAAGGGTTAAATATCTTTTTACGTATTTCTCAATATCTCTTAGGCACGATGAGATATCGCCTTGGTTTCTGCTTGCTAATGTTACTCATCTAAATGTTTAAAAACCAATTTCAGGACTTTTGGAAATTCCACCCCTAAGGGGGTGTAAAAGGGTAAGAAAATGTACAAAGTGTTTCAACGATTTTTTCTAAAATGCTATCCCTAAGGGAGTGTACAGGGTTGCTTTTCGCATATTTTTCAATTTTCCTTGCAAAGGTTACTAATTCAAATTCCATATTCCAATATATATATATAGAAAGAAAAGTCTTCACAGACTCACTCATACACTCATCAACGTCCAGCCCAAACCCCTGGGCCTAGAAAATTAAAATTCTAGGGATATATTCCCTTCTCGTCGTAGACGCTCATTAAGAAGAGACTTTTAGAAATTTTACCCCGAATGGGGTGTAAAAGAGTTAAATATGTTTTCACGTAATTCTCAATATCTCTTAGGCACAATGTGATATTGCCTTGTTTTTGCTTGCAAATGTTACTCATACAAGTGTTTGGAAACTCGTCGCAGGATTTTTAGAAATTCTACTCCTAAGGGGGTGTAAAAGTGTTAAATATGTTTTTACGTATTTTTCAATATCTCTTAGGCTCGATGAGATATCGCCTTGGTTTTCGCTTCCAAATGTTACTCATGTAAATGTTCAAGAACTCATTCCAGGATTATTAGAAATTCCACCCCTAAAGGGGTGTGAAAGGGTTAAATATATTTTTACGTATTTATCAATATCTTTTAGGCACGATGTGATATCGCCTTGGTTTTCGCGTCCAAATGTTACTCATACAAATGTTCAAGAACTTATTCCAGGATTATTAGAAATTCCACCCCTAAAGGGGCGTAAAAGGGTTAAATATGTTTTTACGTATTTCTCAATATCTCTTAGGCACGATTAGATATCGCCTTGGTTTTTGCTTGCAAATGTTAGTCATACAAATGTTTAAAAACGAAGTTCAGGATTTTTAGAAATTCCAACCCTAAGGAGGTGTAAAAGGGTTAAATACTTTTTTACGTATTTCTCAATATCTCTCAGGCACGATGCGATATCACCATGGTTTTGCTTGCAAATGTTACTCATACAAATGTTTAAAAACAAATTTCACGATTTTTCGAAATTCCACCCCTAAGGGGGTGTAAAAGGGTTAAATATGTTTTTACGTATTTCTCAATATCTTTTAGGCACGATGAGATATCGCCTTGGTTTTTGCTTGCAAATGTTACTCATACAAATGTCTAAAAATCAATTTTAGGATTTCTAGAATATTCACCCTCAAGGGGGTGTAAAAGGGTTAAATATATTTTTACGTAGTTCTCAATATCTCTCAGGCACGATGAGATATCGCCTTGGTTTTCGCTGGCAAATGTTACTCATACAAATGTTTGAAAACTGATTTTACGATTTTTAGATATTCCACCCCTAAGGGGGTGTTGAAGGGTTAAAAATGTTTTTACGTATTTCTCAATATCTCTTAGGCACGATGAGATATCGCCTTGGTTTCTGCTTGCGAACGTTACTCATACACATGTATAAAAACGAGTTCCAGGATTTTTAGAAATTCCACCCCTAAGGGGGTGTAAAAGTGTTAAATATGTTTTTACGTATTTCTTAATATTTGTTAGGCACGATGAGATATCGCCTTGGTTTTTGCTTGCAAGTGTTATGCAACAAATGTTTGAAAACCCATTTCAGGATTTTTAGAAATTCTATTCGTAAGGGGGTGTAAAAGGTGTCAATATGTTTTCACGTATTTCTCAATATATCTTAGGCACGATGAGATATCGCCTTGGTTTCTGCTTGCTAATATTACTGATACAAATGTTTAAAAACAAACTTCAGGATTTTTAGAAATTCCAACCCTAAGGAGGTGTAAAAGGGTTAAATATGTCTTCACGTATTTCTCAATATCTCTTAGGCACGATGAGATATCGCCTTGGGTTTCGCTTGCAAATGTTACTCATACAAATGTTTAAAAACAAATTTAACGATTTTTAGAAATTCCACCCCTAAGGGGGTGTAAAAGGGTTAAATATGTTTTTACATATTTCTCAATATCTCTCAGACACAATGAGATATCGCCTTGGTTTTCGCTTGCAAATGTGACTCATGCAAGTGTTTAAAAACACATTTCAGCATTTTTAAAAATTCTACCGCCAAGGGGCTGTAAAAGGGTTAAATATAAATTTACGTAGTTCTCAATATCTCTTCGGCACATTGAAATATCGCCTCGGGTTTTGCTTGCAAATGTTACTCATACAAATGTTTAAAAAACAATTTCAGGATTTTTAGAAATTCCACCCCTAAGGGGGTGTAAAAGGGTTAAATATGTTTTTACGTAGTTCTCAATATCTCTTAGGCACAATGAGATATCGCCTTGGTTTTTGCTTGCAAGTGTTATGCAACAAATGTTTGAAAACTCATTTCAGGATTTTTAGAAATTCTATTCGTAAGGGGGTGTAAAAGGTGTCAATATGTTTTCACGTATTTCTCAATATATCTTAGGCACGATGAGTCATCGCCTTGGTTTTCGCTTGCAAATGTTCCTCATACTAATGTTTAAAAACGAATCTTACGATTTTTAGAAATTCCACCCCTAGGGGGTGTAAAAGGGCTAAATATGTTTTTACGTATTTCTCAATATCTCTTAAGCACAATGAGATATTGCCTTGGTTTCTGCTTGCAAATGTTACTCATGCAAATGTTTAAAAACGAATTTCACGATTTTTCGAAATATTACCCCTAAGGGGGTGTAAAAGGGTTAAATATGTTTTTACGTATTTCTCAATATCTCTTAGGCACGATTAGATATCACCTTGGTTTTTGCTTGCAAATAATACTCATACAAATGTTTAAAAACTAATTTCAGGATTTTTAGAATTTCCACCCCTAAAGGGGTGTAAAAGGGTTAAATATGTTTTTACGTTTTTCTCAATATCTCTTCGGCACGATGAGATATCGCCTTGGTTTTGCTTGCAAATGTAACTCATACAAATGTTTAAAAACCAATTTCGGGATTTCAAGAAATTCCACCCCTAAGGGGGTGTAAAAAGGTTAAATTTGTTTTTACGTAGTTCTCAATGTCTGTTAGGCTCGATGAGATATCGCCTTGGTTTTCGCTTCCAAATGTTACTCATACAAATGTTCAAGAACTTATTTCAGGATTTTTAGAAATTCCACCCCTAAAGGGGTGTGAAAGGGTTAAATCTATTTTTACGTATTTCTCAATATCTTTCCGGCACGATGTGATATCGCCTTGGTTTTCGCTCGCAAATGTTACTCATACAAATGTTTAAAAATCTCTTTCACGATTTTTAGAAATTCCACCTTTAAGGGGCGTAAAAGGGTTAAATATGTTTTTACGTATTTCTCAATATCTCTTAGGCACGATTAGACATTGCCTTGTTTTTGCTTGCAAATGTTAGTCATACAAATGTCTAAAAACGAAGTTCAGGATTTTTAGAAATTCCAACCCTAGGGAGGTGTAAAAGGGTTAAATACTTTTTTACGTATTTCTCAATATCTTTCAGGCACGATGAGATATCACTATGGTTTTGCTAGCAAATGTTACTCATACAAATGTTTAAAAACAAATTTCACGATTTTTTGAAATTCAACCTATAAGAGGGTGTATAAGGGTTAGAAACTGTGCAAAGTGTTTTAACGGTTTTTTTTAAATCCTATCCCTAAGGGAGTGTACAGGGTTGGTTTTCGCATATTTCTCGATTTTCCTTGCAAAGGTTACCAATACAAATTCCATATTCCAATCTAATATATAAAATTCTCGTGTCACAGTTTTCGTTGCCATACTCCTCCGAAACGGCTTGACCGATTTTGATGAAATTTTTTGTGCTTATCCGATATCTATGAGAATCGGCCAACATCAATTTTTCATCCCCCTAAAATTTAGGGGTCGTCCACCCCTAAATTTATTTTTTTATTTTTTAGACAAAATTTTTAATTTTTATTTTTTTATGATACAACATACAAAAATACATACAATCCTCAATTTTCACCCTTCTACGATCAACCCTTATTTTTTAATAGCCATTTTAGTAATTTAATCATTTTTCCTCTCCGGTCGAAAACTGATCAATCGTCATTTAATTAGTTATCCCCGCCAGATGTCTACAGGTGTCACTTCTGACCCAGTAAACAGCACGGAGTAGGGATGAGAACGAAGCCGGTCTCCTTTCTTTCTCACTCCCTACACAGTTGTCGGCCATCATTATTGTTTATGCATCAAGTGTAGTAGTAACGTTGACAATTATTATTTTGCTATCTCAGTGTAACTCTCATATTAACTTTTAATCATTCCTATTTTATCAATAATAATTAAATTATCAATTTTGAGTGTATTTTGCACGATTAGTTAATCAAGTGATTTTATAACCTCAAAAGTACTCAACACGTGACACGAGCTTCCAATAACAACGGATTTTGTGTTGTAAGTATACTTTTTTTTATTAATATCGAAAATGTTGTTGATCTTATAAAAATGTAATTTTAATTTAATTTTATTAAAAAAATGCAATTGAACAATTAAGATTTTCATAGTTTCCAAAAAATCAATCATTATGAATCTTTATTTTGAAATGTCAATGGAAATATTGGTTGTATGAAAAAATTATAAGAGACAATGTTTTCATAAAATTTAATTTTTTACTTTTGTTTGAAAAATTTTTCCATAAAACTTATATTTTTGTTATAATTTCATAAATTAAAACTAATCATTTCAAAACTGCGGCAAAAATCCTGGCCCTAATTATACTTTTAACATTTTTCATCATTAAATAATTTCATTAATTCTATTTATGTATGTTTTGTACAGTGAGCAATGCCAAGAAAACGCAAAGGGGCTGATTTGAGCCGCAGTACAAGTAAAGCTCGAAACTTGCGAAATAGCAGATCCGAAAGAACAGAAGAACAAATCCAGCAACAAAGTACTGATGCACGTGTCAGAATGGCGCAATTGCATCAAGAAGAGCCAGAAGATACACGAGCTGAACGCAATGAAGTCAGAAGATTAGAACAACGACAATCACGCCGTTTCACAGTCAATAGACGAAGAACAAATGACCAACAACGACAACAGGTACATCGAGCATTTATATCTGATTCATTCCTGCGTCTAGCATTCCAGTATGAGCCCGATATTGAATATTATGCTCATTCAAAAGTGTTAATTGGTGCTATGGACAAGGAATGTCCGCATTGTCATGCTCTGAAATTCAAAAATGAGCCAGCTGGGATGTGTTGCGCGTCAGGAAAAGTGCAACTACCTGAAATTAAAACACCACCTGAACCATTGAACGGCTTACTTATCGGCACGGATCCAGATTCTAACGTGTTCCTGAAGTCAATTCGAAGATTCAATTCATGCTTTCAAATGACATCGTTCGGAGCAACAGAAATAGTTCGAAATACTAATGCAAATGGTCAACAATTCAATTCTACATTCAAAATCAGAGGCCAAGTTTATCATAAAATGGGCTCACTGCTGCCAATGCCAAACGAACCACATAAATTCTTACAAATCTACTTTATGGGCGGCGAGGATTCCGGAAGCGCACTTGCCAATCGCGTGAATGCACGTTGTGATTATAATAACCTTGATTCACTTTATGCCAGGCGCATCGTCAGCGAGCTAGATGCTCTTTTGAACGAGCACAACGAGTTGTTGAAAATATTCAAATCACATATGCACCAATTACAAAGCGATAATCACGCTATCGTGATTAATCCTGATAAAACACCAGCTGGAGAGCATATTCGTAGATTCAATGCACCCGTTGTTGATGATGTTGCTGGAATCATGGTTGGCGATTGTACAGCTGCACGAGAAATTGTGATTCGTAGAAGAAATAATAATCTTCAGTTCATTGCTGACACACATCGTTCATATGACGCTCTCCAATATCCGCTAATATTCTGGAAGGGACAAGACGGATATTGCATAAACATAAAACAACGAGATCCCGTATCAGGTACTTCATTGATTATTAATTTGATCATTAATCATTTAACAAAACAATTAAATTATTGAACGTAATAAATTTAAATTAATTTTTATGAACAAATATTACAGGAGCTGAAATAAACAAGAACGTTAGCTCAAAGGATTATTATGCGTACCGATTAATGATTAGACGTGGCCTGGACAACGTCATTTTACGATGTCGTGAGCTTTGTCAACAATTCATGGTCGACATGTACGCGAAGATTGAGAGCGAACGACTACGATACTTACGATATAATCAACAAAAGCTGCGCGCGGAAGAGTACATTCATTTGCGAGACGCTATCAACAACAACGCCGACGTCGCCGAAATTGGTAACCATGTCATTTTACCATCATCGTACGTAGGCAGTCCACGTCATATGCAAGAATATATACAGGATGCTCTGACTTTCGTGCGCGAATATGGACGACCATGTTTATTTATCACGTTCACATGTAATCCAAAATGGCCAGAGATTACATCTTTCCTACTGCCTGGCCAAAATGCAATACATCGCCATGACATTACAGCACGTGTGTTCAGACAAAAGTTGAAGTCTTTAATAAGTTTCATTACTAAATCACATGTATTTGGTCCCACACGTTGCTGGATGTATTCGGTTGAGTGGCAAAAGCGAGGATTACCTCATGCACACATTTTGGTTTGGTTCATCGACAAAATCCGTCCTGAAGAAATCGATAGTATCATTTCTGCGGAAATTCCAGATCCATCCACTGACCAACTGCTGTTTGATATTGTTACAACAAACATGATTCATGGTCCATGTGGTACTCTTAATAGTTCATCGCCTTGCATGGCTGATGGAAAATGTACTAAAAATTTCCCTAAAGATTTTACCAATGATACGGTCACAAATGTCGACGGATACCCAATATATCGTCGAAGAAATCCTGAAAATGGCGGACAATCATTTATTAAAAATATCATCAACACAGACATTGATATTGACAATCGTTGGGTGGTGCCATATTCGCCTCTGCTGAGCAAGACATATAATGCTCATATTAATGTTGAGTTCTGCAGTTCTGTGAAGAGCATCAAATACATTTGCAAGTATGTCCATAAAGGCAGTGATATGGCTGTGTTTAGAGTGGAAAATACTAATGTGAATGCTCCTCCAGTGAATAAAAACGATGAAATAACGCTCTACCAAATTGGTCGGTACATCAGCTCCAATGAAGCTGCTTGGCGTATCTTTGGTTTTCCAATTCATGAACGGGATCCAGCAGTTGTTCAGTTAGCCATCCATCTTGAAAACGGTCAACGTGTATTTTTCACGAACGAGACAGCGATTGATCGTGCAATAAATCCACCTAAAACTACACTCACTGCATTTTTTGAATTGTGTAATCGTGCGGATGATTTTGGTGCCTTCGCACGAACATTACTCTATTCACAAGTACCACGCTATTTCACATGGACTCAAACAAAAACATGGATGCCCCGCAAGCAAGGCTCACCAGTTGCTGCATGTCTCAATTTATTTAAATCAAACGCCTTGGGGCGATTATTTACAGTCAATCCAAGACACACGGAGTGCTTTTATCTTCGACTGTTGTTGGTTAATGTTACTGGCCCATTATCATTTCAAGATATACGTAAAGTGAATGGGCAACAATATCCAACGTATAAAGATGCATGCCTTGCACTCGGCTTGCTGGAAGACGACAACCAGTGGGAATGCATGCTTGCTGAAGCTGCATTGAACTGTACAGCAATACAAATTCGTCTACTATTCGCTATAGTGTTGACTACATGTTTCCCAGCCCGAGCACAGATATTATGGGAAAATCACAAAGATTCAATGACTGATGATATATTGCATCAACATCGTATACGGTGCCACGATCTAACCATAACATTCAGCGACGAAATGTACAATGAAGCATTGATTGCTATTGAGGATCTTTGCATTGTCATTGCCAACTTACCACTTAGTAATTTCGGTATGAATTCGCCAAATCGAACTGCATCTGATTTAATGAATACTGAAATGAATCGTGAACTGCAGTACAGTACTGTAGAAATGGCAGCGATTGTTGCCCGCAATGTCCCACTAATGAATGAGGAACAAAGAACCATTTATGATCGCATTATGCTCGCAGTTTCAGCTGGACAAGGTGGGTTCTTCTTTTTGGATGCACCGGGTGGAACTGGCAAAACATTCGTTATTTCGCTAATTCTTGCTGAAATACGATCAAATAATGGCATCGCATTGGCCGTTGCATCATCGGGCATTGCAGCAACTTTATTGGATGGAGGTAGAACAGCTCATTCAGTATTTAAGCTGCCACTAAATATTCAGAATAACCCTGACGCAGTATGCAACATTAAGAAACAATCGTCCATGGCCACTGTGCTGAAACGGTGTAAAATTATTATTTGGGATGAATGTACTATGGCACACAAACATTCACTTGAGGCGTTGAACAGGACATTGAAAGATATTAAAAACAGTGACAAACTATTTGGCGGAACTCTGTTGGTCCTTTCAGGTGATTTCAGACAAACACTTCCAGTCATTCCACGTTCAACATACGCTGATGAGATCAACGCTTGCTTAAAATCATCTCCATTGTGGCGTAATGTTGAAAAATTACAGCTAAAAATAAATATGCGCGTTCAAATGCTTCAAGATCCATCCGCTGAAACATTTTCAAAACAACTCTTAGATATCGGTGATGGAAAAGTTGCTATAGATGAAACTGGATACGTAAAATTACCGACCGATTTCTGCACAATCGCTGATTCGCAAGATACTCTCATTGAACAAATATTTCCCGATGTACACACACAGTACATAAATCATGAGTGGCTTGCAGAAAGAGCGATTTTAGCGGCAAAAAATGTAGACGTTGACAATTTAAATCTGAAGATACAAATGTTGTTGCCAGGGAACTTGGTATCATATAAATCTATTGATACAGTTTGCGACGACAGCGAAGCAGTAAATTTTCCCACAGAGTTTTTGAACTCACTGGATTTGCCAGGCATGCCACCGCATAATTTACAATTAAAGGTTGGATCTCCAATTATCTTGCTTCGTAATTTAAACCCGCCCCGGCTGTGCAACGGTACGCGATTAGTCATTCAAAAATTAATGAAAAACGTGATCGAAGCCAGGATTTTAAATGGCAAGTTCAGAGGTGAAAATATACTCATACCACGGATTCCTATTATACCTACAGATGTGCCAATTCAATTCAAACGTATTCAGTTTCCGATTAGATTGGCATTTGCAATGACTATCAACAAATCCCAAGGTCAAACGATGTCTGTTTGTGGATTAGATTTGAGAACACCATGTTTTTCACACGGACAATTATACGTGGCATGCTCTCGAGTGGGTAAACCATCCAGTTTGTTTGTGTTAGCTAAAGATGGACTAACAAAAAATATTGTTCACGCTATAGCATTAAGAGATTGATATTGTTTAATAGTGTTACTGTCGTAATTGTTTAATTAATGATATATAATTTTAAGGAATAAATTATAATAACTTAAAAATAATGTTTGCCTTTTGTTATTTTTATATTCCCTCATCGTTCACAGCGCTCCATGCTTATTTCACGCATATACCACATTCTTACATACAAACAATATACACATTCTAACATACATACATACTTACAATAAGTAAGCTATTTTTTGTCTACACTAGAAATTACTAGGAAATTATTTATATGGCAAAACAACGTTTGCCGGGTCAGCTAGTCTATATATATAAAAAGAAAAGTCCTCACTGACTCACTCACACACTCATCAACGCTTAGCCCAAACCCCTGGGCCTAGAAAATTTAAATTCTAGGCATATATTCCCTTCGTGTCGTAGACGCTCATTAGAAAGGGAATTTTAGAAATTCCACTCTTAGAAGGGTGTAAAAGGTTTAAATATGTTTTTACGTATTTGTCAATATCTCTTAGGCACGATGAGATATCGCCTTGGTTGCTGCTTGCAAATGTTACTCATACAAATGTATAAAAACCAATTCCAGGAATTTTAGAAATTCTACCCCTAAGGGGGTGTAAAAGGGTTAAAAATGTTTTTACGTATTTTTTAATATCTCTTAGGCTCAATGAGATATCGCCTTGGTTTTCGCTTCCAAATGTTACTCATATAAATGTTCAAAAACTGATTTTAGGATGTTTAGAAATTCCACCCCTAAAAGGGTGTGAAAGGGTAAAATATATTTTTACGTATTTCTCAACGGTCTTTAGGCACGATGTGATATCGCCTTGATTTTTGCTCGCAAATGTTATTCATACAAATGTTTAAAAATCTATATCACGATTTTTAGAAATTCCACCTTTAAGGGGCGTAAAAGGGTTAAATATATTTTTACGTATTTCTCAATATCTTTTAGGTACGATAAGATATCGCTTCGGTTTTTGTTCGCAAATGTTACTCATACAAATGTTTAAAAACCGAGTTCAGGATTTTTAGAAATTCAACCCCCAAGGGGGTGTAAAAGGTTTAATATGTTTTCACGTATTTCTCAATATCTCTTAGGCACGATGAGATATCGCCTTGGTTTTCGCTGGCAAATGTTACTCATACAAATGTTTGGAAACTGATCTTACGATTTTTAGATATTTGACCCCTAAGGGGGTGTAAAAGGGTTAAAAATGTTTTTACGTATTTCTCAATATCTCTTAGGCTCGATGAGATATCGCCTTGGTTTTCGCTTCCAAATGTTACTCATACAAATGTTCAAAAACTGATTTCAGGATGTTTAGAAATTCCACCCCTAAAAGGGTGTGAAAGGGTTAAATATATTTTTACGTATTTCTCAACATTCTTCAGGCACGATGTGATATCGCCTTGGTTTTTGCTCGCAAATGTTATTCATACAAATGTTCAAAAATCTATATCACGATTTTTAGAAATTCCACCTTTAAGGGGCGTAAAAGGGTTAAATATATTTTTACGTATTTCTCAATATCTTTTAGGTACGATAAGATATCGCTTCGGTTTTTGTTCGCAAATGTTACTCATACAAATGTTTAAAAACCCAGTTCAGGATTTTTAGAAATTCAACCCCCAAGGGGGTGTAAAAGGTTTAATATGTTTTCACGTGTTTCTCAATATCTCTTAGGCACGATGAGATATCGCCTTGGTTTCCGCTGGCAAATGTTACTCATACAAATGTTTGGAAACTGATTTTACGATTTTTAGATATTTCACCTCTAAGGGGGTGTAAAAGGGTTAAAAATGTTTTTACGTATTTCTCAATATCTCTTAGGCACGATGAGATATCGCCTTGGTTTTTGCTTGCAAACGTTACTCATACACATGTATAAAAACAAATTCCAGGATTTTTAGAAATTCCACCCCTAAAGGGGTGTAAAAAGGTTAAATTTATTTTTACGTAGTTCTCAATATCTCTTAGGCACGATGAGATATCGCCTTGGTTTTTGCTTGCAAATGTTACTCATACAAATGTTCAAAATCCATTCCAGGATTTTTAGAAATTCCACCCCCAAGGGGGTGTATAAGGGTAAAATATATTTTTGCGTATTTCTTAATATCTCTTAGGCATGATGAGATATCACCTTGGTTTTTGCTCGCAAATGTTATTCATACAAATGTTTGAAAATCTGTTTTACGATTTTTAGAAATTCTACCTTCAAAGGGGTGTAAAAGGGTTAAATATGTTTTTACGTATTTCTCAATATCTCTGAGGCATGATGAGATATCACCTTTCTTTTTGCTCGCAAATGTTATTCATACAAATGTTTGAAAATGTATTTCACGATTTTTAGAAATTCTACCTTTAAAGGGGTGTAAAAGGGTTAAATATATTTTGAGGCATTTCTCAATATCTCTTAGGCACGATGAGATATCGCCTTGGTTTTTGCTTGCAAGTGTTACGCAACAAATGTTTGAAAACCCATTTCAGGATTTTTAGAAATTCTATTCGTAAGGGGGTGTAAAAGGTGTCAATATGTTTTCACGTATTTCTCAATATATCTTAGGCACGATGAGATATTGCCTTGGTTTTTGCTTGCAAATGTTACTCATACAAATGTTTAAAAACCAATCTCACGATTTTCAGAAATTCCACCCCTAGGGGGTTTAAAAGGGCTAAATATGTTTTTACGTATTTCTCAAAATCTCTTAGGCACGATGAGATATCGCCTTGGTTTCTGCTTGCAAATGTTACTCATACAAACGTTTAAAAACAAATTTCACGATTTTTAGAAATTGCACCCCTAAGGGGGTGTTAAAGGGTTAAATATGTTTTCGTATTTCTCAATATCTCTTAGGCACGATGAGATATCGCCTTGGTTTATACTGGCAAATGTAACTCATACAAATGTTTGAAAACTAATTTCACGATTTTTCGAAATATCACCTCTAAGGGGGTGTGAAAGAGTTCAATATGTTTTTACGTATTTCTCAATTTCTTCTAGGCACGATGAGATATTGCCTCGGTTTCTGCTTGCAAACGTTACTCATACACATGTTCACAAAGAAATTCCAGGATTTTAAGAAATTCCACCCCTAAAGGGGTGTAAAAGGGTTAAATATGTTTTAACGTATTTCTCAATATCTCTTGGGCACGATGGGATATCGCCATGGTTTTGCTTGCAAATGTTACTCATACAAATGTTTAAAAACCCATTTCAGGATTTCCAGAAATTCCACCCCCAAGGGGGTGTAAAAGGGTTAAATATATTTTCACGTAGTTCTCAATATCTCTTAGGCACGATGAGATATCGCCTTGGGTTTTGCTGGCAAATGTAACTCAAACAAATGTTTGAAAACAAATTTCACGATTTATAGAAATTTCACCCCGAAGGGGGTGTAAAAGGAATCAATATATTTTTACGTATTTCTCAATTTCTCTCAGGCACGATGAGATATAGCTTTGGTTGCTGCTTGCAAATCTTACTCGAACAAATGTATAAAAACGAATTTCGGGATTTTTAGAAATCCCACCTCTAAGGGGGTGTCAAAGGGTTAAATATGTTTTTACGTATTTCTCAATATCTCTTAGGCACGACGAGATATTGCCTTGGTTTTTGCTTGCAAATGTTACTCGTACAAATGCTTGAAAACCTATTTCAGGATTTCTCGAAATTCCACCCCCAAGGGGGTGTAAAAGGGTTAAATATCTTTTTACGTATTTCTCAATATCTCTTAGGCACGATGAGATATCGCCTTGGTTTCTGCTTACTAATGTTACTCATCTAAATGTTTAAAAACCAATTTCAGGATTTTTGGAAATTCCACCCCTAAGGGGGTGTAAAAAGGTAAGAAAATGTACAAAGTGTTTTAACGATTTTTTCTAAAATACTATCCCTAAGGGAGTGTACAGGGTTGCTTTTCGCATATTTTTCAATTTTCCTTGCAAAGGTTACTAATTCAAATTCCATATTCCAATATATATATATAGAAAGAAAAGTCTTCACAGACTCACTCATACACTCATCAACGTCCAGCCCAAACCCCTGGGCCTAGAAAATTGAAATTCTAGGGATATATTCCCTTCTCGTCGTAGACGCTCATTAAGAAGAGACTTTTAGAAATTTTACCCCGAATGGGATGTAAAAGAGTTAAATATGTTTTCACGTAATTCTCAATATCTCTTAGGCACAATGTGATATTGCCTTGTTTTTGCTTGCAAATGTTACTCATACAAGTGTTTGGAAACTCGTCGCAGGATTTTTAGAAATTCTACTCCTAAGGGGGTGTAAAAGTGTTAAATATGTTTTTACGTATTTTTCAATATCTCTTAGGCTCGATGAGATATCGCCTTGGTTTTCGCTTCCAAATGTTACTCATACAAATGTTCAAGAACTCATTCCAGGATTATTAGAAATTCCACCCCTAAAGGGGTGTGAAAGGGTTAAATATATTTTTACGTATTTATCAATATCTTTTAGGCACGATGTGATATCGCCTTGGTTTTCGCTTCCAAATGTTACTCATACAAATGTTCAAGAACTCATTCCAGGATTATCAGAAATTCCACCCCTAAAGGGGCGTAAAAGGGTTAAATATGTTTTTACGTATTTCTCAATATCTCTTAGGCACGATTAGATATCGCCTTGGTTTTTGCTTGCAAATGTTAGTCATACAAATGTTTAAAAACGAAGTTCAGGATTTTTAGAAATTCCAACCCTAAGGAGGTGTAAAAGGGTTAAATACTTTTTTACGTATTTCTCAATATCTCTCAGGCACGATGAGATATCACCATGGTTTTGCTTGCAAATGTTACTCATACAAATGTTTAAAAACAAATTTCACGATTTTTAGAAATTCCACCCCTAAGGGGGTGTAAAAGGGTTAAATATGTTTTTACGTATTTCTCAATATCGTTTAGGCACGATGAGATATCGCCTTGGTTTTTGCTTGCAAATGTTACTCATACAAATGTCTAAAAATTAATTTTAGGATTTCTAGAATATACACCCTCAAGGGGGTGTAAAAGGGTTAAATATATTTTTACGTAGTTCTCAATATCTCTCAGGCACGATGAGATATCGCCTTGGTTTTCGCTGGCAAATGTTACTCATACAAATGTTTGAAAACTGATTTTACGATTTTTAGATATTCCACACCTAAAGGGGTGTTGAAGGGTTAAAAATGTTTTTACGTATTTCTCAATATCTCTTAGGCACGATGAGATATCGCCTTGGTTTCTGCTTGCGAACGTTACTCATACACATGTATAAAAACGAGTTCCAGGATTTTTAGAAATTCCACCCCTAAGGGGGTGTAAAAGTGTTAAATATGTTTTTACGTATTTCTTAATATTTCTTAGGCACGATGAGATATCGCCTTGGTTTTTGCTTGCAAGTGTTATGCAACAAATGTTTGAAAACCCATTTCAGGATTTTTAGAAATTCTATTCGTAAGGGGGTGTAAAAGGTGTCAATATGTTTTCACGTATTTCTCAATATATCTTAGGCACGATTAGATATCGCCTTGGTTTCTGCTTGCTAATGTTACTGATACAAATGTTTAAAAACAAAGTTCAGGATTTTTAGAAATTCCAACCCTAAGGAGGTGTAAAAGGGTTAAATATGTCTTCACGTATTTCTCAATATCTCTTAGGCACGATGAGATATCGCCTTGGGTTTCGCTTGCAAATGTTACTCATACAAATGTTTAAAAACGAATTTAACGATTTTTAGAAATTCCACCCCTAAGGGGGTGTAAAAGGGTTAAATATGTTTTTAGATATTTCTCAATATCTCTCAGACACAATGAGATATCGCCTTGGTTTTCGCTTGCAAATGTGACTCATGCAAGTGTTTAAAAACACATTTCAGCATTTTTAAAAATTCTACCGCCAAGGGGCTGTAAAAGGGTTAAATATAAATTTACGTAGTTCTCAATATCTCTTCGGCACATTGAAATTTCGCCTCGGGTTTTGCTTGCAAATGTTACTCATAGAAATGTTTAAAAAACATTTTCAGGATTTTTAGAAATTCTACCCCTAAGGGGGTGTAAAAGGGTTAAATATGTTTTTACGTAGTTCTCAGAATCTCTTAGGCACAATGAGATATCGCCTTGGTTTTTGCTTGCAAGTGTTATGCAACAAATGTTTGAAAACCCATTTCAGGATTTTTAGAAATTCTATTCGTAAGGGGGTGTAAAAGGTGTCAATATGTTTTCACGTATTTCTTAATATATCTTAGGCACGATGAGTCATCGCCTTGGTTTTCACTTAGAAATGTTACTCATACTAATGTTTAAAAACGAATCTTACGATTTTTAGAAATTCCACCCCTAGGGGGTGTAAAAGGGCTAAATATGTTTTTACGTATTTCTCAATATCTCTTAGGCACAATGAGATATTGCCTTGATTTTTGCTTGCAAATGTTACTCATACAAATGCTTAAAAACTAATTTCAGGATTTTTAGAAATTCCACCCCTAAAGGGGTGTAAAAGGGTTAAATATGTTTTTACGTATTTCTCAATATCTCTTCGGCACGATGAGATATCGCCTTGGTTTTGCTTGCAAAAGTAACTCATACAAATGTTTAAAAACGAATTTCGGGATTTCTAGAAATTCCACCCCTAAGGGGGTGTAAAAAGGTTAAATTTATTTTTACGTAGTTCTCAATATCTGTTAGGCTCGATGAGATATCGCCTTGGTTTTCGCTTCCAAATGTTACTCATACAAATGTTCAAGAACTTATTTCAGGTTTTTTAGAAATTCCACCCCTAAATGGGTGTGGAAGGGTTAAATTTATTTTTACGTATTTCTCAATATCTTTCCGGCACGATGTGATATCGCCTTGGTTTTCGCTCGCAAATGTTACTCATACAAATGTTTAAAAATCTCTTTCACGATTTTTAGAAATTCCACCTTTAAGGGGCGTAAAAGGGTTAAATATGTTTTTACGTATTTCTCAATATCTCTTAGGCACGATTAGACATTGCCTTGGTTTTTGCTTGCAAATGTTAGTCATACAGATGTCTAAAAACGAAGTTCAGGATTTTTAGAAATTCCAACCCTAAGGAGGTGTAAAAGGGTTAAATACTTTTTCACGTATTTCTCAATATCTTTCAAGCACGATGAGATATCAACATGGTTTTGCTTGCAAATGTTACTCGGACAAATGTTTAAAAACAAATTTCACGATTTTTTGAAATTCAACCTATAAGAGGGTGTATAAGGGTTAGAAACTGTGCAAAGTGTTTTAACGGTTTTTTTTAAATCCTATCCCTAAGGGAGTGTACAGGGTTGGTTTTCGCATATTTCTCGATTTTCCTTGCAAAGGTTACCAATACAAATTCCATATTCCAATCTATATATATAAAAAGAAAAGTCCTCACTGACTCACTCACACACTCATCAACGCTTAGCCCAAACCCCTAGGCCTAGAAAATTCAAATTCTAGGCATATATTCCCTTCGTGTCGTAGACGCTCATTAGAAAAGGAATTTTCGAAATTCCACGCTTGGAAGGGTGTAAAAGGTTTAAATATGTTTTTACGTATTTGTCAATATCTCTTTGGCACGATGAGATATCGCCTTGGTTGCTGCTTGCAAATGTTACTCATACAAATGTATAAAAACCAATTCCAGGAATTTTAGAAATTCTACCCCTAAGGGGGTGTGAAAGGGTAAAATATATTTTTACGTATTTCTCAACATTCTTTAGGCACGATGTGATATCGCCTCGATTTTTGCTCGCAAATGTTATTCATACAAATGTTTAAAAATCTATATCACGATTTTTAGAAATTCCACCTTTAAGGGGCGTAAAAGGGTTAAATATATTTTTAGGTATTTCTCAATATGTTTTAGGTACGATAAGATATCGCTTCGGTTTTCGTTCGCAAATGTTACTCATACAAATGTTTAAAAACCGAGTTCAGGATTTTTAGAAATTCAACCCCCAAGGGGGTGTAAAGGGTTTAATATGTTTTCACGTATTTCTCAATATCTCTTAGGCACGATGAGATATCGCCTTGGTTTTCGCTGGCAAATGTTACTCATACAAATGTTTGGAAACTGATTTTACGATTTTTAGATATTTCACCCCTAAGGGGGTGTAAAAGGGTTAAAAATGTTTTTACGTATTTCTCAATATCTCTTAGGCTCGATGAGATATCGCCTTGGTTTTTGCTTCCAAATGTTACTCATACAAATGTTCAAAAACTGATTTCAGGATGTTTAGAAATTCCACCCCTAAAAGCGTGTGAAAGGGTTAAATGAATTTTTACGTATTTCTCAACATTCTTCAGGCACGATGTGATATCGCCTTGGTTTTTGCTCGCAAATGTTATTCATACAACTGTTTAAAAATCTATATCACGATTTTTAGAAATTCCACCTTTAAGGGGCGTAAAAGGGTTAAATATATTTTTACGTATTTCTCAATATCTTTTAGGTACGAGAAGATATCGCTTCGGTTTTTGTTCGCAAATGTTACTCATACAAATGTTTAAAAACCAAGTTCAGGATTTTTAGAAATTCAACCCCCAAGGGGGTGTAAAAGTTTTAATATGTTTTCACGTATTTCTCAATATCTCTTAGGCACGATGAGATATCGCCTTGGTTTTCGCTGGCAAATGTTACTCATACAAATGTTTGGAAACTGATTTTACGATTTTTAGATATTTCACCCCTCAGGGGGTGTAAAAGTGTTAAAAATGTTTTTACGTATTTCTCAATATCTCTTAGGCACGATGAGATATCGCCTTGGTTTTTGCTTGCAAACGTTACTCATACACATGTATAAAAACAATTTCCAGGATTTTTAGAAATTCCACCCCTAAAGGGGTGTAAAACGGTTAAATTTATTTTTACGTAGTTCTCAATATCTCTTAGGCACGATGAGATATCGCCTCGGGTTTTGCTTGCAAATGTTACTCATACAAATGTTTAAAAACGGATTTCACGACTTTTAAAAAATTCCACCCCTGAGGGGGTGTAAAAGGGTTAAATATCTTTTTACGTATTTCTCAATATCTCTTAAGCACGATGAGATATCGCCTTGGTTTCTGCTTGCTAATGTTACTCATATAAATGTTTAAAAACCAATTTCAGGATTTTTGGAAATTTTACCCCTAAGGGGGTGTAAAAGGGTTAGAAAATGTACAAAGTGTTTTAACGATTTTTTCTAAAATGCTATCCCTAAGGGAGTGTACAGGGTTGCTTTTCGCATATTTTTCAATTTTCCTTGCAAAGGTTACTAATTCAAATTCCATATTCTAATCTATATATATAGAAAGAAAAGTCTTCACAGATTCACTCACACACTCATCAACGTCCAGCCCAAACCCCTGGGCCTAGAAAATTGAAATTCTAGGGATATATTCCCTTCTCGTCGTAGACGCTCATTAAGAAGAGACTTTTAGAAATTTTACCCCGAAGGGGGTGTAAAAGAGTTAAATATGTTTTCACGTAATTCTCAATATCTCTTAGGCACAATGTGATATTGCCTTGTTTTTGCTTGCAAATGTTACTCATACAAGTGTTTGGAAACTCGTCGCAGGATTTTTAGAAATTCTACTCCTAAGGGGGTGTAAAAGTGTTAAATATGTTTTTACGTATTTTTCAATATCTCTTAGGCTCGATGAGATATCGCCTTGGTTTTCGCTTCCAAATGTTACTCATACAAATGTTCAAGAACTCATTCCAGGATTATTAGAAATTCCACTCCTAAAGGAGTGTGAAAGGGTTAAATATATTGTTACGTATTTCTCAATATATTTTAGGCACGATGAGATATCGCCTTGATTATAGCTTGCAAATGTTACTCGTACAAATGTTTAAAAACCAATCTCACGATTTTTAGAAATTGTACCCCTAAGCGGGTGTAAAAGGGTCAAATATGTTTTTACGTATTTCTTAATATCTCTTAGGCATGATGAGACATCACCTTGGTTTTTGCTCGCAAATGTTATTCATACAAATGTTTGAAAATATATTTCACGATTTTTAGAAATTCCACCCCTGAGGGGGTGTAAAAGGGCGAAATATGTTTTTACGTATTTTTCAATATCTCTTAGGCACGATGAGATATCGCCTTGGTTTCTTCTTGCGAATGTTACTCATACAAATGTCTAAAAATCCGTTTCAGGATTTCTAGAAATTCTATTCTTAAGGGGGTGTAAAAGGTGTCAATATGTTTTTACGTATTTCTCAATATATCTTGGGCACGATGAGATATCGCCTTGATTATTGCTAGCAAATGTTACTCATACAAATGTTTAGAAACTGATTTTATGATTTTTAGAAATTCCACCCCTAAGCGGGTGTAAAAGGGTCAAATATGTTTTTACGTACTTCTCAATATCTCTTAGGCACGATGAGATATCGCCATGGTTTTGCTTGCAAGTGTTACTCATACAAATGTTTAAGAACCCATTTCAGGATTTCTAGAAATGCCACCCCCAAGGGGGTGTAAAAGGGTTAAATTAATTTTTACGTATTTCTCAATATCTCTCAGGCACGATGAGATATCGCCTTGGTTTTTGCTTGCAAATGTTACTTATACAAATGTTACAAAACCAATTTCAAGATTTTTAGAAATTCCACCCCTAACGGGGTGTAAAGTGTTAAATATGTTTTTACGTATTTCTCAATATCTTTTAGGCACAATGAGATATTGCTTTGGTTTCTGCTTGCAAATGTTACTCATGCAAATGTTTAAAAACTAATTTCACGATTTTTCGAAATATTACCCCTAAGGGGGTGTAAAAGGGTTAAATATGTTTTTACGTATTTCTCAATATCTCTTAGGCACGATTAGATATCACCTTGGTTTTTGCTTGCAAATGTTACTCATACAAATGTTTAAAAACTAATTTCAGGATTTTTAGAAATTCCACCCCTAAAAAGGTATAAAAGGGTTAAATATGTTTTTACGTATTTCTCAATATCTCTTCGGCACGATGAGATATCGCCTTGGTTTTGCTTGCAAATGTAACTCATACAAATGTTTAAAAACAAATTTCGGGATTTCTAGAAATTCCACCCCTAAGGGGGTGTAAAAAGGTTGAATTTATTTTTACGTAGTTCTCAATATCTGTTAGGCTCGATGAGATATCGCCTTGGTTTTCGCTTCCAAATGTTACTCATACAAATGATCAAGAACTTATTTCAGGATTTTTAGAAATTCCACCCCTAAAGGGGTGTGAAAGGGTTAAATCTATTTTTACGTATTTCTCAATATCTTTTCGGCACGATGTGATATCGCCATGGTTTTGCTTGCAAATGTTACTCATACAAATGTTTAAAAACAAATTTCACGATTTTTTGAAATTCAACCTATAAGAGGGTGTATAAGGGTTAGAAACTGTGCAAAGTGTTTTAACGGTTTTTTTTAAATCCTATCCCTAAGGGAGTGTACAGGGTTGGTTTTCGCATATTTCTCGATTTTCCTTGCAAAGGTTACCAATACAAATTCCATATTCCAATCTATATATATAAAAAGAAAAGTCCTCACTGACTCACTCACACACTCATCAACGCTTAGCCCAAACCCCTGGGCCTAGAAAATTCAAATTCTAGGCATATATTCTTTTCGTGTCGTAGACGCTCATTAGAAAGGGAATTTTAGAAATTCCACTCTTAGAAGGGTGTAAAAGGTTTAAATATGTTTTTACGTATTTGTCAATATCTCTTAGGCACGATGAGATATCGTTTTGGTTGCTGCTTGCAAATGTTACTCATACAAATGTATAAAAAGAAATTCCAGGAATTTTAGAAATTCTACCCCTAAGGGGGTGTAAAAGGGTTAAAAATGTTTTTACGTATTTTTTAATATCTCTTAGGCTCGATGAGATATCGCCTTGGTTTTTGCTTCCAAATGTTACTCATACAAATGTTCAAAAACTGATTTCAGGATGTTTAGAAATTCCACCCCTAAAATGGTGTGAAAGTGTTAAATATATTTTTACGTATTTCTCAACATTCTTCAGGCACGATGTGATATCGCCTTGGTTTTTGCTCGCAAATGTTATTCATACAAATGTTCAAAAATCTATATCACGATTTTTAGAAATTCCACCTTTAAGGGGCGTAAAAGTGTTAAATATATTTTTACGTATTTCTCAATATCTTTTAGGTACGATAAGATATCGCTTCGGTTTTTGTTCGCAAATGTTACTCATACAAATGTTTAAAAACTAAGTTCAGGATTTTTAGAAATTCAACCCCCAAGGGGGTGTAAAAGTTTTAATATGTTTTCACGTATTTCTCAATATCTCTTAGGCACGATGAGATATCGCCTTGGTTTTCGCTGGCAAATGTTACTCATACAAATGTTTGGAAACTGATTTTACGATTTTTAGATATTTCACCCCCAAGGGGGTGTAAAACGGTTAAATATATTTTACGTAGTTCTCAATATCTCTTAGGCACGATGAGATATCGCCTTGGTTTTTGCTGGCAAATGTTACACATACAAATGTTTGAAAACTAATTTCACGATTTATAAAAATTCCACCCCAAAGGGGGTGTAAAAGGGTTAAATATATTTTTACGTATTTCTCCATATATCTTAGGCACGATGAGATATCGCCTTGATTATTGCTTGCAAATGTTACTCATACAAATATTCAAAAACCAATCTCACGATTTTTAGAAATTCTACCCCTAAGGGGGTGTAAAAGATTTAAATATGTTTTTACGTATTTCTCAATATCTCTTAGGCACGATGAGATATCACCTTGGTTCTTGCTGGAAAATGTTACTCATATAAACGTTCAAAAACGCATTTCACGATTTTTAGAAATTCAACCTTTAAAGGGCGTAAAACGGTTAAATATATTTTTATGTATTTCTCAATATCTCTTAGGCACGATGAGATATCGCCTTGGTTGCTGCTTGCAAATGTTACTCATACAAATGCTTAAAAACCGATTCCAGGATTTTTAGAAATTCTACCCCTAAGGGGGTGTAAAAGTGTTAAATATGTTTTTACGTATTTCTTAATATTTCTTAGGCACGATGAGATATCGCCTTGGTTTTTGCTTGCAAGTGTTATTCATACAAATGTTTAAAAATCTCTTTCACGATTTTTAGAAATTCCACCTTTAAGGGGCGTACAAGGATTAAATATGTTTTTACGTATTTCTCAATATCTCTTAGGCACGATTAGATATCGCCTTGGTTTTTGCTTGCAAATGTTAGTCATACAAATGTTTAAAAACGAAGTTCAGGATTTTTAGAAATTCCAACCCTAAGGAGGTCTAAAAGGGTTTAATATTTTTTTACGTATTTCTCAATATCTCTCAGGCACGATGAGATATCACCATGGTTTTGCTTGCAAATGTTACTCATACAAATGTTTAAAAATAAACTTCACGATTTTTAGAAATTCCACCCCTGAGGGGGTGTAAAAGGTGTTAATATGTTTTTACGTATTTCTCAATTTCTTCTAGGCACGATGAGATATTGCCTCGGTTTCTGCTTGCAAACGTTACTCATACACATGTTCACAAAGAAATTCCAGGATTTTAAGAAATTCCACCCCTAAGGGGGTGTAAAAGGGTTAAATATGTTTTAACGTATTTCTCAATATCTCTTGGGCACGATGGGATATCGCCATGGTTTTGCTTGCAAATGTTACTCATACAAATGTTTAAAAACCCATTTCAGGATTTCCAGAAATTCCACCCCCAAGGGGGCGTAAAAGGGTTAAATATATTTTCACGTAGTTCTCAATATCTCTTAGGCACGATGAGATATCGCCTTGGGTTTTGCTGGCAAATGTAACTCAAACAAATGTTTGAAAACAAATTTCACGATTTATAGAAATTTCACCCCGAAGGGGGTGTAAAAGGAATCAATATATTTTTACGTATTTCTCAATTTCTCTCAGGCACGATGAGATATAGCTTTGGTTGCTGCTTGCAAATCTTACTCGAACAAATGTATAAAAACGAATTTCGGGATTTTTAGAAATCCCACCTCTAAGGGGGTGTAAAAGGGTTAAATATGTTTTTACGTATTTCTCAATATCTCTTAGGCACGACGAGATATTGCCTTGGTTTTTGCTTGCAAATGTTACTCGTACAAATGCTTGAAAACCTATTTCAGGATTTCTCGAAATTCCACCCCCAAGGGGGTGTAACAGGGTTAAATATATTTTTACGTAGTTCTCTATATCTCTAAGGCACGATGAGATATCGCCTTGGTTTTCGTTTGCAAACGTTACTCATACACATGTTAAAAAACCTAGTTCGGGATTTCTAGAAATTCCACCCCTAAGGGGGTGTAAAAGGGTTAAATATATTTTTACGTAGTTCTCAATATCTCTTAGGCACGATGAGATATCGCCTCGGGTTTTGCTTGCAAATGTTACTCATACAAATGTTTAAAAATGATTTTTACGATTTTTAGAAATTCCACCCCTACGGGGGGGTAAAACGGTCAAATATGTTTTCACGTATTTCTCAATATTCCTTAGGCACGATGAGATATCGCCTTGGTTTTTGCTTGCAAATGTTACTCATACAAATGTTTAAAAACCAATTTCGGGATTTCTA
Organism: Cylloceria caligata; assembly: GCA_963942595.1. Classification (NCBI taxonomy): domain Eukaryota; kingdom Metazoa; phylum Arthropoda; class Insecta; order Hymenoptera; family Ichneumonidae; genus Cylloceria; species Cylloceria caligata. The sequence goes on along the minus strand of OZ012704.1, from coordinate 37,159,359 downwards.
GAAATTCCACCCCTAAGGGGGTGTAAAAAGGTTAAATTTATTTTTACGTAGTTCTCAATATCTCTTAGGCCCGATGAGATATCGCCTCGGGTTTTGCTTGCAAATGTTACTCATACAAATGTTTAAAAACGGATGTCACGATTTTTAAAAAATTCCACCCCTGAGGGGGTGTAAAAGGGTTAAATATCTTTTTACGTATTTCTCAATATCTCTTAGGCACGATGAGATATCGCCTTGGTTTCTGCTTACTAATGTTACTCATCTAAATGTTTAAAAACCAATTTCAGGATTTTTGGAAATTCCACCCCTAAGGGGGTGTAAAAAGGTAAGAAAATGTACAAAGTGTTTTAACGATTTTTTCTAAAATACTATCCCTAAGGGAGTGTACAGGGTTGCTTTTCGCATATTTTTCAATTTTCCTTGCAAAGGTTACTAATTCAAATTCCATATTCCAATATATATATATAGAAAGAAAAGTCTTCACAGACTCACTCATACACTCATCAACGTCCAGCCCAAACCCCTGGGCCTAGAAAATTGAAATTCTAGGGATATATTCCCTTCTCGTCGTAGACGCTCATTAAGAAGAGACTTTTAGAAATTTTACCCCGAATGGGATGTAAAAGAGTTAAATATGTTTTCACGTAATTCTCAATATCTCTTAGGCACAATGTGATATTGCCTTGTTTTTGCTTGCAAATGTTACTCATACAAGTGTTTGGAAACTCGTCGCAGGATTTTTAGAAATTCTACTCCTAAGGGGGTGTAAAAGTGTTAAATATGTTTTTACGTATTTTTCAATATCTCTTAGGCTCGATGAGATATCGCCTTGGTTTTCGCTTCCAAATGTTACTCATACAAATGTTCAAGAACTCATTCCAGGATTATTAGAAATTCCACCCCTAAAGGGGTGTGAAAGGGTTAAATATATTTTTACGTATTTATCAATATCTTTTAGGCACGATGTGATATCGCCTTGGTTTTCGCTTCCAAATGTTACTCATACAAATGTTCAAGAACTCATTCCAGGATTATCAGAAATTCCACCCCTAAAGGGGCGTAAAAGGGTTAAATATGTTTTTACGTATTTCTCAATATCTCTTAGGCACGATTAGATATCGCCTTGGTTTTTGCTTGCAAATGTTAGTCATACAAATGTTTAAAAACGAAGTTCAGGATTTTTAGAAATTCCAACCCTAAGGAGGTGTAAAAGGGTTAAATACTTTTTTACGTATTTCTCAATATCTCTCAGGCACGATGAGATATCACCATGGTTTTGCTTGCAAATGTTACTCATACAAATGTTTAAAAACAAATTTCACGATTTTTAGAAATTCCACCCCTAAGGGGGTGTAAAAGGGTTAAATATGTTTTTACGTATTTCTCAATATCGTTTAGGCACGATGAGATATCGCCTTGGTTTTTGCTTGCAAATGTTACTCATACAAATGTCTAAAAATTAATTTTAGGATTTCTAGAATATACACCCTCAAGGGGGTGTAAAAGGGTTAAATATATTTTTACGTAGTTCTCAATATCTCTCAGGCACGATGAGATATCGCCTTGGTTTTCGCTGGCAAATGTTACTCATACAAATGTTTGAAAACTCATTTTACGATTTTTAGATATTCCACACCTAAAGGGGTGTTGAAGGGTTAAAAATGTTTTTACGTATTTCTCAATATCTCTTAGGCACGATGAGATATCGCCTTGGTTTCTGCTTGCGAACGTTACTCATACACATGTATAAAAACGAGTTCCAGGATTTTTAGAAATTCCACCCCTAAGGGGGTGTAAAAGTGTTAAATATGTTTTTACGTATTTCTTAATATTTCTTAGGCACGATGAGATATCGCCTTGGTTTTTGCTTGCAAGTGTTATGCAACAAATGTTTGAAAACCCATTTCAGGATTTTTAGAAATTCTATTCGTAAGGGGGTGTAAAAGGTGTCAATATGTTTTCACGTATTTCTCAATATATCTTAGGCACGATTAGATATCGCCTTGGTTTCTGCTTGCTAATGTTACTGATACAAATGTTTAAAAACAAAGTTCAGGATTTTTAGAAATTCCAACCCTAAGGAGGTGTAAAAGGGTTAAATATGTCTTCACGTATTTCTCAATATCTCTTAGGCACGATGAGATATCGCCTTGGGTTTCGCTTGCAAATGTTACTCATACAAATGTTCAAAAACAAATTTAACGATTTTTAGAAATTCCACCCCTAAGGGGGTGTAAAAGGGTTAAATATGTTTTTAGATATTTCTCAATATCTCTCAGACACAATGAGATATCGCCTTGGTTTTCGCTTGCAAATGTGACTCATGCAAGTGTTTAAAAACACATTTCAGCATTTTTAAAAATTCTACCGCCAAGGGGCTGTAAAAGGGTTAAATATAAATTTACGTAGTTCTCAATATCTCTTCGGCACATTGAAATTTCGCTTCGGGTTTTGCTTGCAAATGTTACTCATAGAAATGTTTAAAAAACATTTTCAGGATTTTTAGAAATTCTACCCCTAAGGGGGTGTAAAAGGGTTAAATATGTTTTTACGTAGTTCTCAATATCTCTTAGGCACAATGAGATATCGCCTTGGTTTTTGCTTGCAAGTGTTATGCAACAAATGTTTGAAAACCCATTTCAGGATTTTTAGAAATTCTATTCGTAAGGGGGTGTAAAAGGTGTCAATATGTTTTCACGTATTTCTTAATATATCTTAGGCACGATGAGTCATCGCCTTGGTTTTCACTTAGAAATGTTACTCATACTAATGTTTAAAAACGAATCTTACGATTTTTAGAAATTCCACCCCTAGGGGGTGTAAAAGGGCTAAATATGTTTTTACGTATTTCTCAATATCTCTTAGGCACAATGAGATATTGCCTTGTTTTTTGCTTGCAAATGTTACTAATGCAAATGTTCAAAAACTATTTTCACGATTTTTCGAAATATTACCCCTAAGGGGGTGTAAAAAAGTTAAATATTTTTTTACGTATTTCTCAATATCTCTTAGGCACGATTAGATATCACCTTGATTTTTGCTTGCAAATGTTACTCATACAAATGCTTAAAAACTAATTTCAGGATTTTTAGAAATTCCACCCCTAAAGGGGTGTAAAAGGGTTAAATATGTTTTTACGTATTTCTCAATATCTCTTCGGCACGATGAGATATCGCCTTGGTTTTGCTTGCAAAAGTAACTCATACAAATGTTTAAAAACGAATTTCGGGATTTCTAGAAATTCCACCCCTAAGGGGGTGTAAAAAGTTTAAATTTATTTTTACGTAGTTCTCAATATCTGTTAGGCTCGATGAGATATCGCCTTGGTTTTCGCTTCCAAATGTTACTCATACAAATGTTCAAGAACTTATTTCAGGTTTTTTAGAAATTCCACCCCTAAATGGGTGTGGAAGGGTTAAATTTATTTTTACGTATTTCTCAATATCTTTCCGGCACGATGTGATATCGCCTTGGTTTTCGCTCGCAAATGTTACTCATACAAATGTTTAAAAATCTCTTTCACGATTTTTAGAAATTCCACCTTTAAGGGGCGTAAAAGGGTTAAATATGTTTTTACGTATTTCTCAATATCTCTTAGGCACGATTAGACATTGCCTTGGTTTTTGCTTGCAAATGTTAGTCATACAGATGTCTAAAAACGAAGTTCAGGATTTTTAGAAATTCCAACCCTAAGGAGGTGTAAAAGGGTTAAATACTTTTTCACGTATTTCTCAATATCTTTCAAGCACGATGAGATATCACCATGGTTTTGCTTGCAAATGTTACTCGGACAAATGTTTAAAAACAAATTTCACGATTTTTTGAAATTCAACCTATAAGAGGGTGTATAAGGGTTAGAAACTGTGCAAAGTGTTTTAACGGTTTTTTTTAAATCCTATCCCTAAGGGAGTGTACAGGGTTGGTTTTCACATATTTCTCGATTTTCCTTGCAAAGGTTACCAATACAAATTCCATATTCCAATCTATATATATAAAAAGAAAAGTCCTCACTGACTCACTCACACACTCATCAACGCTTAGCCCAAACCCCTAGGCCTAGAAAATTCAAATTCTAGGCATATATTCCCTTCGTGTCGTAGACGCTCATTAGAAAAGGAATTTTCGAAATTCCACGCTTGGAAGGGTGTAAAAGGTTTAAATATGTTTTTACGTATTTGTCAATATCTCTTTGGCACGATGAGATATCGCCTTGGTTGCTGCTTGCAAATGTTACTCATACAAATGTATAAAAACCAATTCCAGGAATTTTAGAAATTCTACCCCTAAGGGGATGTGAAAGGGTAAAATATATTTTTACGTATTTCTCAACATTCTTTAGGCACGATGTGATATCGCCTCGATTTTTGCTCGCAAATGTTATTCATACAAATGTTTAAAAATCTATATCACGATTTTTAGAAATTCCACCTTTAAGGGGCGTAAAAGGGTTAAATATATTTTTAGGTATTTCTCAATATCTTTTAGGTACGATAAGATATCGCTTCGGTTTTCGTTCGCAAATGTTACTCATACAAATGTTTAAAAACCGAGTTCAGGATTTTTAGAAATTCAACCCCCAAGGGGGTGTAAAGGGTTTAATATGTTTTCACGTATTTCTCAATATCTCTTAGGCACGATGAGATATCGCCTTGGTTTTCGCTGGCAAATGTTACTCATACAAATGTTTGGAAACTGATTTTACGATTTTTAGATATTTCACCCCTAAGGGGGTGTAAAAGGGTTAAAAATGTTTTTACGTATTTCTCAATATCTCTTAGGCTCGATGAGATATCGCCTTGGTTTTTGCTTCCAAATGTTACTCATACAAATGTTCAAAAACTGATTTCAGGATGTTTAGAAATTCCACCCCTAAAAGCGTGTGAAAGGGTTAAATGAATTTTTACGTATTTCTCAACATTCTTCAGGCACGATGTGATATCGCCTTGGTTTTTGCTCGCAAATGTTATTCATACAACTGTTTAAAAATCTATATCACGATTTTTAGAAATTCCACCTTTAAGGGGCGTAAAAGGGTTAAATATATTTTTACGTATTTCTCAATATCTTTTAGGTACGAGAAGATATCGCTTCGGTTTTTGTTCGCAAATGTTACTCATACAAATGTTTAAAAACCAAGTTCAGGATTTTTAGAAATTCAACCCCCAAGGGGGTGTAAAAGTTTTAATATGTTTTCACGTATTTCTCAATATCTCTTAGGCACGATGAGATATCGCCTTGGTTTTCGCTGGCAAATGTTACTCATACAAATGTTTGGAAACTGATTTTACGATTTTTAGATATTTCACCCCTCAGGGGGTGTAAAAGTGTTAAAAATGTTTTTACGTATTTCTCAATATCTCTTAGGCACGATGAGATATCGCCTTGGTTTTTGCTTGCAAACGTTACTCATACACATGTATAAAAACAATTTCCAGGATTTTTAGAAATTCCACCCCTAAAGGGGTGTAAAACGGTTAAATTTATTTTTACGTAGTTCTCAATATCTCTTAGGCACGATGAGATATCGCCTCGGGTTTTGCTTGCAAATGTTACTCATACAAATGTTTAAAAACGGATTTCACGACTTTTAAAAAATTCCACCCCTGAGGGGGTGTAAAAGGGTTAAATATCTTTTTACGTATTTCTCAATATCTCTTAAGCACGATGAGATATCGCCTTGGTTTCTGCTTGCTAATGTTACTCATATAAATGTTTAAAAACCAATTTCAGGATTTTTGGAAATTTTACCCCTAAGGGGGTGTAAAAGGGTTAGAAAATGTACAAAGTGTTTTAACGATTTTTTCTAAAATGCTATCCCTAAGGGAGTGTACAGGGTTGCTTTTCGCATATTTTTCAATTTTCCTTGCAAAGGTTACTAATTCAAATTCCATATTCTAATCTATATATATAGAAAGAAAAGTCTTCACAGATTCACTCACACACTCATCAACGTCCAGCCCAAACCCCTGGGCCTAGAAAATTGAAATTCTAGGGATATATTCCCTTCTCGTCGTAGACGCTCATTAAGAAGAGACTTTTAGAAATTTTACCCCGAAGGGGGTGTAAAAGAGTTAAATATGTTTTCACGTAATTCTCAATATCTCTTAGGCACAATGTGATATTGCCTTGTTTTTGCTTGCAAATGTTACTCATACAAGTGTTTGGAAACTCGTCGCAGGATTTTTAGAAGTTCTACTCCTAAGGGGGTGTAAAAGTGTTAAATATGTTTTTACGTATTTTTCAATATCTCTTAGGCTCGATGAGATATCGCCTTGGTTTTCGCTTCCAAATGTTACTCATACAAATGTTCAAGAACTCATTCCAGGATTATTAGAAATTCCACCCCTAAAGGAGTGTGAAAGGGTTAAATATATTGTTACGTATTTCTCAATATATTTTAGGCACGATGAGATATCGCCTTGATTATAGCTTGCAAATGTTACTCGTACAAATGTTTAAAAACCAATCTCACGATTTTTAGAAATTGTACCCCTAAGCGGGTGTAAAAGGGTCAAATATGTTTTTACGTATTTCTTAATATCTCTTAGGCATGATGAGACATCACCTTGGTTTTTGCTCGCAAATGTTATTCATACAAATGTTTGAAAATATATTTCACGATTTTTAAAAATTCTACCTTTAAAGAGGTGTAAAAGGGTTAAAAATGTTTTTACGTATTTCTCAATATCTCTTAGGCACAATGAGATATCGCCTTGGTTTTTGCTGGCAAATGTTACCCATACAAATGTTTAAAAAAAAATTCCACGATTTTTAGAAATTCCACCCCTGAGGGGGTGTAAAAGGGCGAAATATGTTTTTACGTATTTTTCAATATCTCTTAGGCACGATGAGATATCGCCTTGGTTTCTTCTTGCGAATGTTACTCATACAAATGTCTAAAAATCCGTTTCAGGATTTCTAGAAATTCTATTCTTAAGGGGGTGTAAAAGGTGTCAATATGTTTTTACGTATTTCTCAATATATCTTGGGCACGATGAGATATCGCCTTGATTATTGCTTGCAAATGTTACTCATACAAATGTTTAGAAACTGATTTTATGATTTTTAGAAATTCCACCCCTAAGCGGGTGTAAAAGGGTCAAATATGTTTTTACGTACTTCTCAATATCTCTTAGGCACGATGAGATATCGCCATGGTTTTGCTTGCAAGTGTTACTCATACAAATGTTTAAGAACCCATTTCAGGATTTCTAGAAATGCCACCCCCAAGGGGGTGTAAAAGGGTTAAATTAATTTTTACGTATTTCTCAATATCTCTCAGGCACGATGAGATATCGCCTTGGTTTTTGCTTGCAAATGTTACTTATACAAATGTTACAAAACCAATTTCAAGATTTTTAGAAATTCCACCCCTAACGGGGTGTAAAGTGTTAAATATGTTTTTACGTATTTCTCAATATCTTTTAGGCACAATGAGATATTGCTTTGGTTTCTGCTTGCAAATGTTACTCATGCAAATGTTTAAAAACTAATTTCACGATTTTTCGAAATATTACCCCTAAGGGGGTGTAAAAGGGTTAAATATGTTTTTACGTATTTCTCAATATCTCTTAGGCACGATTAGATATCACCTTGGTTTTTGCTTGCAAATGTTACTCATACAAATGTTTAAAAACTAATTTCAGGATTTTTAGAAATTCCACCCCTAAAGGGGTGTAAAAGGGTTAAATATATTTTTACGTAGTTCTCAATATCTCTTAGGCACGATGAGATATCGCCTCGGGTTTTGCTTGCAAATGTTACTCATACAAATGTTTAAAAATGATTTTTACGATTTTTAGAAATTCCACCCCTACGGGGGGGTAAAACGGTCAAATATGTTTTCACGTATTTCTCAATATTCCTTAGGCACGATGAGATATCGCCTTGGTTTTTGCTTGCAAATGTTACTCATACAAATGTTTAAAAACCAATTTCGGGATTTCTAGAAATTCCACCCCTAAGGGGGTGTAAAAAGGTTAAATTTATTTTTACGTAGTTCTCAATATCTCTTAGGCCCGATGAGATATCGCCTCGGGTTTTGCTTGCAAATGTTACTCATACAAATGTTTAAAAACGGATGTCACGATTTTTAAAAAATTCCACCCCTGAGGGGGTGTAAAAGGGTTAAATATCTTTTTACGTATTTCTCAATATCTCTTAGGCACGATGAGATATCGCCTTGGTTTCTGCTTACTAATGTTACTCATCTAAATGTTTAAAAACCAATTTCAGGATTTTTGGAAATTCCACCCCTAAGGGGGTGTAAAAAGGTAAGAAAATGTACAAAGTGTTTTAACGATTTTTTCTAAAATACTATCCCTAAGGGAGTGTACAGGGTTGCTTTTCGCATATTTTTCAATTTTCCTTGCAAAGGTTACTAATTCAAATTCCATATTCCAATATATATATATAGAAAGAAAAGTCTTCACAGACTCACTCATACACTCATCAACGTCCAGCCCAAACCCCTGGGCCTAGAAAATTGAAATTCTAGGGATATATTCCCTTCTCGTCGTAGACGCTCATTAAGAAGAGACTTTTAGAAATTTTACCCCGAATGGGATGTAAAAGAGTTAAATATGTTTTCACGTAATTCTCAATATCTCTTAGGCACAATGTGATATTGCCTTGTTTTTGCTTGCAAATGTTACTCATACAAGTGTTTGGAAACTCGTCGCAGGATTTTTAGAAATTCTACTCCTAAGGGGGTGTAAAAGTGTTAAATATGTTTTTACGTATTTTTCAATATCTCTTAGGCTCGATGAGATATCGCCTTGGTTTTCGCTTCCAAATGTTACTCATACAAATGTTCAAGAACTCATTCCAGGATTATTAGAAATTCCACCCCTAAAGGGGTGTGAAAGGGTTAAATATATTTTTACGTATTTATCAATATCTTTTAGGCACGATGTGATATCGCCTTGGTTTTCGCTTCCAAATGTTACTCATACAAATGTTCAAGAACTCATTCCAGGATTATCAGAAATTCCACCCCTAAAGGGGCGTAAAAGGGTTAAATATGTTTTTACGTATTTCTCAATATCTCTTAGGCACGATTAGATATCGCCTTGGTTTTTGCTTGCAAATGTTAGTCATACAAATGTTTAAAAACGAAGTTCAGGATTTTTAGAAATTCCAACCCTAAGGAGGTGTAAAAGGGTTAAATACTTTTTTACGTATTTCTCAATATCTCTCAGGCACGATGAGATATCACCATGGTTTTGCTTGCAAATGTTACTCATACAAATGTTTAAAAACAAATTTCACGATTTTTAGAAATTCCACCCCTAAGGGGGTGTAAAAGGGTTAAATATGTTTTTACGTATTTCTCAATATCGTTTAGGCACGATGAGATATCGCCTTGGTTTTTGCTTGCAAATGTTACTCATACAAATGTCTAAAAATTAATTTTAGGATTTCTAGAATATACACCCTCAAGGGGGTGTAAAAGGGTTAAATATATTTTTACGTAGTTCTCAATATCTCTCAGGCACGATGAGATATCGCCTTGGTTTTCGCTGGCAAATGTTACTCATACAAATGTTTGAAAACTGATTTTACGATTTTTAGATATTCCACACCTAAAGGGGTGTTGAAGGGTTAAAAATGTTTTTACGTATTTCTCAATATCTCTTAGGCACGATGAGATATCGCCTTGGTTTCTGCTTGCGAACGTTACTCATACACATGTATAAAAACGAGTTCCAGGATTTTTAGAAATTCCACCCCTAAGGGGGTGTAAAAGTGTTAAATATGTTTTTACGTATTTCTTAATATTTCTTAGGCACGATGAGATATCGCCTTGGTTTTTGCTTGCAAGTGTTATGCAACAAATGTTTGAAAACCCATTTCAGGATTTTTAGAAATTCTATTCGTAAGGGGGTGTAAAAGGTGTCAATATGTTTTCACGTATTTCTCAATATATCTTAGGCACGATTAGATATCGCCTTGGTTTCTGCTTGCTAATGTTACTGATACAAATGTTTAAAAACAAAGTTCAGGATTTTTAGAAATTCCAACCCTAAGGAGGTGTAAAAGGGTTAAATATGTCTTCACGTATTTCTCAATATCTCTTAGGCACGATGAGATATCGCCTTGGGTTTCGCTTGCAAATGTTACTCATACAAATGTTTAAAAACAAATTTAACGATTTTTAGAAATTCCACCCCTAAGGGGGTGTAAAAGGGTTAAATATGTTTTTAGATATTTCTCAATATCTCTCAGACACAATGAGATATCGCCTTGGTTTTCGCTTGCAAATGTGACTCATGCAAGTGTTTAAAAACACATTTCAGCATTTTTAAAAATTCTACCGCCAAGGGGCTGTAAAAGGGTTAAATATAAATTTACGTAGTTCTCAATATCTCTTCGGCACATTGAAATTTCGCCTCGGGTTTTGCTTGCAAATGTTACTCATAGAAATGTTTAAAAAACATTTTCAGGATTTTTAGAAATTCTACCCCTAAGGGGGTGTAAAAGGGTTAAATATGTTTTTACGTAGTTCTCAATATCTCTTAGGCACAATGAGATATCGCCTTGGTTTTTGCTTGCAAGTGTTATGCAACAAATGTTTGAAAACCCATTTCAGGATTTTTAGAAATTCTATTCGTAAGGGGGTGTAAAAGGTGTCAATATGTTTTCACGTATTTCTTAATATATCTTAGGCACGATGAGTCATCGCCTTGGTTTTCACTTAGAAATGTTACTCATACTAATGTTTAAAAACGAATCTTACGATTTTTAGAAATTCCACCCCTAGGGGGTGTAAAAGGGCTAAATATGTTTTTACGTATTTCTCAATATCTCTTAGGCACAATGAGATATTGCCTTGTTTTTTGCCTGCAAATGTTACTAATGCAAATGTTCAAAAACTATTTTCACGATTTTTCGAAATATTACCCCTAAGGGGGTGTAAAAAAGTTAAATATTTTTTTACGTATTTCTCAATATCTCTTAGGCACGATTAGATATCACCTTGATTTTTGCTTGCAAATGTTACTCATACAAATGCTTAAAAACTAATTTCAGGATTTTTAGAAATTCCACCCCTAAAGGGGTGTAAAAGGGTTAAATATGTTTTTACGTATTTCTCAATATCTCTTCGGCACGATGAGATATCGCCTTGGTTTTGCTTGCAAAAGTAACTCATACAAATGTTTAAAAACGAATTTCGGGATTTCTAGAAATTCCACCCCTAAGGGGGTGTAAAAAGGTTAAATTTATTTTTACGTAGTTCTCAATATCTGTTAGGCTCGATGAGATATCGCCTTGGTTTTCGCTTCCAAATGTTACTCATACAAATGTTCAAGAACTTATTTCAGGTTTTTTAGAAATTCCACCCCTAAATGGGTGTGGAAGGGTTAAATTTATTTTTACGTATTTCTCAATATCTTTCCGGCACGATGTGATATCGCCTTGGTTTTCGCTCGCAAATGTTACTCATACAAATGTTTAAAAACCAATTTCGGGATTTCTAGAAATTCCACCCCTAAGGGGGTGTAAAAAGGTTAAATTTATTTTTACGTAGTTCTCAATATCTCTTAGGCCCGATGAGATATCGCCTCGGGTTTTGCTTGCAAATGTTACTCATACAAATGTTTAAAAACGGATGTCACGATTTTTAAAAAATTCCACCCCTGAGGGGGTGTAAAAGGGTTAAATATCTTTTTACGTATTTCTCAATATCTCTTAGGCACGATGAGATATCGCCTTGGTTTCTGCTTACTAATGTTACTCATCTAAATGTTTAAAAACCAATTTCAGGATTTTTGGAAATTCCACCCCTAAGGGGGTGTAAAAAGGTAAGAAAATGTACAAAGTGTTTTAACGATTTTTTCTAAAATACTATCCCTAAGGGAGTGTACAGGGTTGCTTTTCGCATATTTTTCAATTTTCCTTGCAAAGGTTACTAATTCAAATTCCATATTCCAATATATATATATAGAAAGAAAAGTCTTCACAGACTCACTCATACACTCATCAACGTCCAGCCCAAACCCCTGGGCCTAGAAAATTGAAATTCTAGGGATATATTCCCTTCTCGTCGTAGACGCTCATTAAGAAGAGACTTTTAGAAATTTTACCCCGAATGGGATGTAAAAGAGTTAAATATGTTTTCACGTAATTCTCAATATCTCTTAGGCACAATGTGATATTGCCTTGTTTTTGCTTGCAAATGTTACTCATACAAGTGTTTGGAAACTCGTCGCAGGATTTTTAGAAATTCTACTCCTAAGGGGGTGTAAAAGTGTTAAATATGTTTTTACGTATTTTTCAATATCTCTTAGGCTCGATGAGATATCGCCTTGGTTTTCGCTTCCAAATGTTACTCATACAAATGTTCAAGAACTCATTCCAGGATTATTAGAAATTCCACCCCTAAAGGGGTGTGAAAGGGTTAAATATATTTTTACGTATTTATCAATATCTTTTAGGCACGATGTGATATCGCCTTGGTTTTCGCTTCCAAATGTTACTCATACAAATGTTCAAGAACTCATTCCAGGATTATCAGAAATTCCACCCCTAAAGGGGCGTAAAAGGGTTAAATATGTTTTTACGTATTTCTCAATATCTCTTAGGCACGATTAGATATCGCCTTGGTTTTTGCTTGCAAATGTTAGTCATACAAATGTTTAAAAACGAAGTTCAGGATTTTTAGAAATTCCAACCCTAAGGAGGTGTAAAAGGGTTAAATACTTTTTTACGTATTTCTCAATATCTCTCAGGCACGATGAGATATCACCATGGTTTTGCTTGCAAATGTTACTCATACAAATGTTTAAAAACAAATTTCACGATTTTTAGAAATTCCACCCCTAAGGGGGTGTAAAAGGGTTAAATATGTTTTTACGTATTTCTCAATATCGTTTAGGCACGATGAGATATCGCCTTGGTTTTTGCTTGCAAATGTTACTCATACAAATGTCTAAAAATTAATTTTAGGATTTCTAGAATATACACCCTCAAGGGGGTGTAAAAGGGTTAAATATATTTTTACGTAGTTCTCAGTATCTCTCAGGCACGATGAGATATCGCCTTGGTTTTCGCTGGCAAATGTTACTCATACAAATGTTTGAAAACTGATTTTACGATTTTTAGATATTCCACACCTAAAGGGGTGTTGAAGGGTTAAAAATGTTTTTACGTATTTCTCAATATCTCTTAGGCACGATGAGATATCGCCTTGGTTTCTGCTTGCGAACGTTACTCATACACATGTATAAAAACGAGTTCCAGGATTTTTAGAAATTCCACCCCTAAGGGGGTGTAAAAGTGTTAAATATGTTTTTACGTATTTCTTAATATTTCTTAGGCACGATGAGATATCGCCTTGGTTTTTGCTTGCAAGTGTTATGCAACAAATGTTTGAAAACCCATTTCAGGATTTTTAGAAATTCTATTCGTAAGGGGGTGTAAAAGGTGTCAATATGTTTTCACGTATTTCTCAATATATCTTAGGCACGATTAGATATCGCCTTGGTTTCTGCTTGCTAATGTTACTGATACAAATGTTTAAAAACAAAGTTCAGGATTTTTAGAAATTCCAACCCTAAGGAGGTGTAAAAGGGTTAAATATGTCTTCACGTATTTCTCAATATCTCTTAGGCACGATGAGATATCGCCTTGGGTTTCGCTTGCAAATGTTACTCATACAAATGTTTAAAAACAAATTTAACGATTTTTAGAAATTCCACCCCTAAGGGGGTGTAAAAGGGTTAAATATGTTTTTAGATATTTCTCAATATCTCTCAGACACAATGAGATATCGCCTTGGTTTTCGCTTGCAAATGTGACTCATGCAAGTGTTTAAAAACACATTTCAGCATTTTTAAAAATTCTACCGCCAAGGGGCTGTAAAAGGGTTAAATATAAATTTACGTAGTTCTCAATATCTCTTCGGCACATTGAAATTTCGCCTCGGGTTTTGCTTGCAAATGTTACTCATAGAAATGTTTAAAAAACATTTTCAGGATTTTTAGAAATTCTACCCCTAAGGGGGTGTAAAAGGGTTAAATATGTTTTTACGTAGTTCTCAATATCTCTTAGGCACAATGAGATATCGCCTTGGTTTTTGCTTGCAAGTGTTATGCAACAAATGTTTGAAAACCCATTTCAGGATTTTTAGAAATTCTATTCGTAAGGGGGTGTAAAAGGTGTCAATATGTTTTCACGTATTTCTTAATATATCTTAGGCACGATGAGTCATCGCCTTGGTTTTCACTTAGAAATGTTACTCATACTAATGTTTAAAAACGAATCTTACGATTTTTAGAAATTCCACCCCTAGGGGGTGTAAAAGGGCTAAATATGTTTTTACGTATTTCTCAATATCTCTTAGGCACAATGAGATATTGCCTTGTTTTTTGCCTGCAAATGTTACTAATGCAAATGTTCAAAAACTATTTTCACGATTTTTCGAAATATTACCCCTAAGGGGGTGTAAAAAAGTTAAATATTTTTTTACGTATTTCTCAATATCTCTTAGGCACGATTAGATATCACCTTGATTTTTGCTTGCAAATGTTACTCATACAAATGCTTAAAAACTAATTTCAGGATTTTTAGAAATTCCACCCCTAAAGGGGTGTAAAAGGGTTAAATATGTTTTTACGTATTTCTCAATATCTCTTCGGCACGATGAGATATCGCCTTGGTTTTGCTTGCAAAAGTAACTCATACAAATGTTTAAAAACGAATTTCGGGATTTCTAGAAATTCCACCCCTAAGGGGGTGTAAAAAGGTTAAATTTATTTTTACGTAGTTCTCAATATCTGTTAGGCTCGATGAGATATCGCCTTGGTTTTCGCTTCCAAATGTTACTCATACAAATGTTCAAGAACTTATTTCAGGTTTTTTAGAAATTCCACCCCTAAATGGGTGTGGAAGGGTTAAATTTATTTTTACGTATTTCTCAATATCTTTCCGGCACGATGTGATATCGCCTTGGTTTTCGCTCGCAAATGTTACTCATACAAATGTTTAAAAATCTCTTTCACGATTTTTAGAAATTCCACCTTTAAGGGGCGTAAAAGGGTTAAATATGTTTTTACGTATTTCTCAATATCTCTTAGGCACGATTAGACATTGCCTTGGTTTTTGCTTGCAAATGTTAGTCATACAGATGTCTAAAAACGAAGTTCAGGATTTTTAGAAATTCCAACCCTAAGGAGGTGTAAAAGGGTTAAATACTTTTTCACGTATTTCTCAATATCTTTCAAGCACGATGAGATATCACCATGGTTTTGCTTGCAAATGTTACTCGGACAAATGTTTAAAAACAAATTTCACGATTTTTTGAAATTCAACCTATAAGAGGGTGTATAAGGGTTAGAAACTGTGCAAAGTGTTTTAACGGTTTTTTTTAAATCCTATCCCTAAGGGAGTGTACAGGGTTGGTTTTCGCATATTTCTCGATTTTCCTTGCAAAGGTTACCAATACAAATTCCATATTCCAATCTATATATATAAAAAGAAAAGTCCTCACTGACTCACTCACACACTCATCAACGCTTAGCCCAAACCCCTAGGCCTAGAAAATTCAAATTCTAGGCATATATTCCCTTCGTGTCGTAGACGCTCATTAGAAAAGGAATTTTCGAAATTCCACGCTTGGAAGGGTGTAAAAGGTTTAAATATGTTTTTACGTATTTGTCAATATCTCTTTGGCACGATGAGATATCGCCTTGGTTGCTGCTTGCAAATGTTACTCATACAAATGTATAAAAACCAATTCCAGGAATTTTAGAAATTCTACCCCTAAGGGGGTGTGAAAGGGTAAAATATATTTTTACGTATTTCTCAACATTCTTTAGGCACGATGTGATATCGCCTCGATTTTTGCTCGCAAATGTTATTCATACAAATGTTTAAAAATCTATATCACGATTTTTAGAAATTCCACCTTTAAGGGGCGTAAAAGGGTTAAATATATTTTTAGGTATTTCTCAATATCTTTTAGGTACGATAAGATATCGCTTCGGTTTTCGTTCGCAAATGTTACTCATACAAATGTTTAAAAACCGAGTTCAGGATTTTTAGAAATTCAACCCCCAAGGGGGTGTAAAGGGTTTAATATGTTTTCACGTATTTCTCAATATCTCTTAGGCACGATGAGATATCGCCTTGGTTTTCGCTGGCAAATGTTACTCATACAAATGTTTGGAAACTGATTTTACGATTTTTAGATATTTCACCCCTAAGGGGGTGTAAAAGGGTTAAAAATGTTTTTACGTATTTCTCAATATCTCTTAGGCTCGATGAGATATCGCCTTGGTTTTTGCTTCCAAATGTTACTCATACAAATGTTCAAAAACTGATTTCAGGATGTTTAGAAATTCCACCCCTAAAAGCGTGTGAAAGGGTTAAATGAATTTTTACGTATTTCTCAACATTCTTCAGGCACGATGTGATATCGCCTTGGTTTTTGCTCGCAAATGTTATTCATACAACTGTTTAAAAATCTATATCACGATTTTTAGAAATTCCACCTTTAAGGGGCGTAAAAGGGTTAAATATATTTTTACGTATTTCTCAATATCTTTTAGGTACGAGAAGATATCGCTTCGGTTTTTGTTCGCAAATGTTACTCATACAAATGTTTAAAAACCAAGTTCAGGATTTTTAGAAATTCAACCCCCAAGGGGGTGTAAAAGTTTTAATATGTTTTCACGTATTTCTCAATATCTCTTAGGCACGATGAGATATCGCCTTGGTTTTCGCTGGCAAATGTTACTCATACAAATGTTTGGAAACTGATTTTACGATTTTTAGATATTTCACCCCTCAGGGGGTGTAAAAGTGTTAAAAATGTTTTTACGTATTTCTCAATATCTCTTAGGCACGATGAGATATCGCCTTGGTTTTTGCTTGCAAACGTTACTCATACACATGTATAAAAACAATTTCCAGGATTTTTAGAAATTCCACCCCTAAAGGGGTGTAAAACGGTTAAATTTATTTTTACGTAGTTCTCAATATCTCTTAGGCACGATGAGATATCGCCTCGGGTTTTGCTTGCAAATGTTACTCATACAAATGTTTAAAAACGGATTTCACGACTTTTAAAAAATTCCACCCCTGAGGGGGTGTAAAAGGGTTAAATATCTTTTTACGTATTTCTCAATATCTCTTAAGCACGATGAGATATCGCCTTGGTTTCTGCTTGCTAATGTTACTCATATAAATGTTTAAAAACCAATTTCAGGATTTTTGGAAATTTTACCCCTAAGGGGGTGTAAAAGGGTTAGAAAATGTACAAAGTGTTTTAACGATTTTTTCTAAAATGCTATCCCTAAGGGAGTGTACAGGGTTGCTTTTCGCATATTTTTCAATTTTCCTTGCAAAGGTTACTAATTCAAATTCCATATTCTAATCTATATATATAGAAAGAAAAGTCTTCACAGATTCACTCACACACTCATCAACGTCCAGCCTAAACCCCTGGGCCTAGAAAATTGAAATTCTAGGGATATATTCCCTTCTCGTCGTAGACGCTTATTAAGAAGAGACTTTTAGAAATTTTACCCCGAAGGGGGTGTAAAAGAGTTAAATATGTTTTCACGTAATTCTCAATATCTCTTAGGCACAATGTGATATTGCCTTGTTTTTGCTTGCAAATGTTACTCATACAAGTGTTTGGAAACTCGTCGCAGGATTTTTAGAAGTTCTACTCCTAAGGGGGTGTAAAAGTGTTAAATATGTTTTTACGTATTTTTCAATATCTCTTAGGCTCGATGAGATATCGCCTTGGTTTTCGCTTCCAAATGTTACTCATACAAATGTTCAAGAACTCATTCCAGGATTATTAGAAATTCCACCCCTAAAGGAGTGTGAAAGGGTTAAATATATTGTTACGTATTTCTCAATATATTTTAGGCACGATGAGATATCGCCTTGATTATAGCTTGCAAATGTTACTCGTACAAATGTTTAAAAACCAATCTCACGATTTTTAGAAATTGTACCCCTAAGCGGGTGTAAAAGGGTCAAATATGTTTTTACGTATTTCTTAATATCTCTTAGGCATGATGAGACATCACCTTGGTTTTTGCTCGCAAATGTTATTCATACAAATGTTTGAAAATATATTTCACGATTTTTAAAAATTCTACCTTTAAAGAGGTGTAAAAGGGTTAAAAATGTTTTTACGTATTTCTCAATATCTCTTAGGCACAATGAGATATCGCCTTGGTTTTTGCTGGCAAATGTTCCCCATACAAATGTTTAAAAAAAAATTCCACGATTTTTAGAAATTCCACCCCTGAGGGGGTGTAAAAGGGCGAAATATGTTTTTACGTATTTTTCAATATCTCTTAGGCACGATGAGATATCGCCTTGGTTTCTTCTTGCGAATGTTACTCATACAAATGTCTAAAAATCCGTTTCAGGATTTCTAGAAATTCTATTCTTAAGGGGGTGTAAAAGGTGTCAATATGTTTTTACGTATTTCTCAATATATCTTGGGCACGATGAGATATCGCCTTGATTATTGCTTGCAAATGTTACTCATACAAATGTTTAGAAACTGATTTTATGATTTTTAGAAATTCCACCCCTAAGCGGGTGTAAAAGGGTCAAATATGTTTTTACGTACTTCTCAATATCTCTTAGGCACGATGAGATATCCCCATGGTTTTGCGTGCAAGTGTTACTCATACAAATGTTTAAGAACCCATTTCAGGATTTCTAGAAATGCCACCCCCAAGGGGGTGTAAAAGGGTTAAATTAATTTTTACGTATTTCTCAATATCTCTCAGGCACGATGAGATATCGCCTTGGTTTTTGCTTGCAAATGTTACTTATACAAATGTTACAAAACCAATTTCAAGATTTTTAGAAATTCCACCCCTAACGGGGTGTAAAGTGTTAAATATGTTTTTACGTATTTCTCAATATCTTTTAGGCACAATGAGATATTGCTTTGGTTTCTGCTTGCAAATGTTACTCATGCAAATGTTTAAAAACTAATTTCACGATTTTTCGAAATATTACCCCTAAGGGGGTGTAAAAGGGTTAAATATGTTTTTACGTATTTCTCAATATCTCTTAGGCACGATTAGATATCACCTTGGTTTTTGCTTGCAAATGTTACTCATACAAATGTTTAAAAACTGATTTCAGGATTTTTAGAAATTCCACCCCTAAAGGGGTATAAAAGGGTTAAATATGTTTTTACGTATTTCTCAATATCTCTTCGGCACGATGAGATATCGCCTTGGTTTTGCTTGCAAATGTAACTCATACAAATGTTTAAAAACAAATTTCGGGATTTCTAGAAATTCCACCCCTAAGGGGGTGTAAAAAGGTTGAATTTATTTTTACGTAGTTCTCAATATCTGTTAGGCTCGATGAGATATCGCCTTGGTTTTCGCTTCCAAATGTTACTCATACAAATGATCAAGAACTTATTTCAGGATTTTTAGAAATTCCACCCCTAAAGGGGTGTGAAAGGGTTAAATCTATTTTTACGTATTTCTCAATATCTTTTCGGCACGATGTGATATCGCCATGGTTTTGCTTGCAAATGTTACTCATACAAATGTTTAAAAACAAATTTCACGATTTTTTGAAATTCAACCTATAAGAGGGTGTATAAGGGTTAGAAACTGTGCAAAGTGTTTTAACGGTTTTTTTTAAATCCTATCCCTAAGGGAGTGTACAGGGTTGGTTTTCGCATATTTCTCGATTTTCCTTGCAAAGGTTACCAATACAAATTCCATATTCCAATCTATATATATAAAAAGAAAAGTCCTCACTGACTCACTCACACACTCATCAACGCTTAGCCCAAACCCCTGGGCCTAGAAAATTCAAATTCTAGGCATATATTCTTTTCGTGTCGTAGACGCTCATTAGAAAGGGAATTTTAGAAATTCCACTCTTAGAAGGGTGTAAAAGGTTTAAATATGTTTTTACGTATTTGTCAATATCTCTTAGGCACGATGAGATATCGTTTTGGTTGCTGCTTGCAAATGTTACTCATACAAATGTATAAAAACAAATTCCAGGAATTTTAGAAATTCTACCCCTAAGGGGGTGTAAAAGGGTTAAAAATGTTTTTACGTATTTTTTAATATCTCTTAGGCTCGATGAGATATCGCCTTGGTTTTTGCTTCCAAATGTTACTCATACAAATGTTCAAAAACTGATTTTAGGATGTTCAGAAATTCCACCCCTAAAAGGGTTTGAAAGGGTAAAATATATTTTTACGTATTTCTCAACATTCTGTAGTCACGATGTGATATCGCCTTGATTTTCGCTCGCAAATGTTATTCATACAAATGTTTAAAAATCTATATCACGATTTTTAGAAATTCCACCTTTAAGTGGCGTAAAAGGGTTAAATATATTTTTACGTATTTCTCAATATCTTTTAGGTACGATAAGATATCGCTTCGGTTTTTGTTCGCAAATGTTACTCATACAAATGTTTAAAAACGGAGTTCAGGATTTTTAGAAATTCAACCCCCAAGGGGGTGTAAAGGGTTTAATATGTTTTCACGTATTTCTCAATATCTCTTAGGCACGATGAGATATCGCCTTGGTTTTCGCTGGCAAATGTTACTCATACAAATGTTTGGAAACTAATTTTACGATTTTTAGATATTTCACCCCTAAGGGGGTGTAAAAGGGTTAAAAATGTTTTTACGTATTTCTCAATATCTCTTAGGCTCGATGAGATATCGCCTTGGTTTTTGCTTCCAAATGTTACTCATACAAATGTTCAAAAACTGATTTCAGGATGTTTAGAAATTCCACCCCAAAAATGGTGTGAAAGTGTTAAATATATTTTTACGTATTTCTCAACATTCTTCAGGCACGATGTGATATCGCCTTGGTTTTTGCTCGCAAATGTTATTCATACAAATGTTCAAAAATCTATATCACGATTTTTAGAAATTCCACCTTTAAGGGGCGTAAAAGTGTTAAATATATTTTTACGTATTTCTCAATATCTTTTAGGTACGATAAGATATCGCTTCGGTTTTTGTTCGCAAATGTTACTCATACAAATGTTTAAAAACTAAGTTCAGGATTTTTAGAAATTCAACCCCCAAGGGGGTGTAAAAGTTTTAATATGTTTTCACGTATTTCTCAATATCTCTTAGGCACGATGAGATATCGCCTTGGTTTTCGCTGGCAAATGTTACTCATACAAATGTTTGGAAACTGATTTTACGATTTTTAGATATTTCACCCCCAAGGGGGTGTAAAACGGTTAAATATATTTTACGTAGTTCTCAATATCTCTTAGGCACGATGAGATATCGCCTTGGTTTTTGCTGGCAAATGTTACACATACAAATGTTTGAAAACTAATTTCACGAATTATAAAAATTCCACCCCAAAGGGGGTGTAAAAGGGTTAAATATATTTTTACGTATTTCTCCATATATCTTAGGCACGATGAGATATCGCCTTGATTATTGCTTGCAAATGTTACTCATACAAATATTCAAAAACCAATCTCACGATTTTTAGAAATTCTACCCCTAAGGGGGTGTAAAAGATTTAAATATGTTTTTACGTATTTCTCAATATCTCTTAGGCACGATGAGATATCACCTTGGTTCTTGCTGGAAAATGTTACTCATACAAACGTTCAAAAACGCATTTCACGATTTTTAGAAATTCAACCTTTAAAGGGCGTAAAACGGTTAAATATATTTTTATGTATTTCTCAATATCTCTTAGGCACGATGAGATATCGCCTTGGTTGCTGCTTGCAAATGTTACTCATACAAATGCTTAAAAACCGATTCCAGGATTTTTAGAAATTCTACCCCTAAGGGGGTGTAAAAGTGTTAAATATGTTTTTACGTATTTCTTAATATTTCTTAGGCACGATGAGATATCGCCTTGGTTTTTGCTTGCAAGTGTTATTCATACAAATGTTTAAAAATCTCTTTCACGATTTTTAGAAATTCCACCTTTAAGGGGCGTACAAGGATTAAATATGTTTTTACGTATTTCTCAATATCTCTTAGGCACGATTAGATATCGCCTTGGTTTTTGCTTGCAAATGTTAGTCATACAAATGTTTAAAAACGAAGTTCAGGATTTTTAGAAATTCCAACCCTAAGGAGGTCTAAAAGGGTTTAATATTTTTTTACGTATTTCTCAATATCTCTCAGGCACGATGAGATATCACCATGGTTTTGCTTGCAAATGTTACTCATACAAATGTTTAAAAATAAACTTCACGATTTTTAGAAATTCCACCCCTGAGGGGGTGTAAAAGGTGTCAATATGTTTTTACGTATTTCTCAATATATTTTAGGCACGATGAGAGATCGCCTTGATTATTGCTTGCAAATGTTACTCATACAAATGTTTAAAAACTAATTTCACGATTTTTAGAAATTCTACCCCTAAGCGTGTGTGAAAGGGTTAAATATGTTTTTACATATTTCTCAATATCTCTTAGGCATGATGAGATATCGCCTTGGTTTTTGCTTACAAATGTTACTCATACAAATGTTTAAAAACCAATTTCGGAATTTTTAGAAATTCCCCCCTTAAGGGAGTGTAATGAGGTTGAATATATTTTTACGTATTCCTCAATATCTCTTAGGTACGATAAGATATCGCTTTGGTTTTTACTTGCAAATGTTACTCATACAAATGTTCAAATACCAAGTTCAGGATTTTTAGAAATTCAACCCCTAAGGGGGTGTAAAAGGGTTAATTATATTTTTACGTATTTCTCAATATCTCTCAGGCACGATGAGATATCGCCTTAGTTTCTGCTTGCAACCGTTACTCATACAAATGTTTAAAAACCCATTTCAGGATATTTAGAAATTCTATTCCTAAGGGAGTGTGAAAGGTGTCAATATGTTTTTACGTATTTCTCAATAACTCTTAGGCACGATGAGATATCGCCTTGGTTTCTGCTTGCAAACGTTACTCATACACATGTTTAAAAACTAATGCCAGGATTTTTAGAAATTCCACGCCTAATGGGGTGTGAAAGGGTTAAATATGTTTTTACGTATTTCTCAATATCTCTTAGGCACGATGAGATATCGCCTTGGTTTTTGCTTGCAAATGTTACTCATACAAATGTTCAAAAACCCATTTCAGGATTTTTAGAAATTCTATTCGTAAGGGGGTGTAAAAGGTGTCAATATGTTTTCACGTATTACTCAATATATCTTAGGCACTATGAGATATCGAATTGGTTTTTGCTCGCAAATGTTACTCATACTAATGTTTGAAAACGGATCTTACGTCCTTAAGAAATTCCACCCCTAGGGGGTGTAAAAGGGCTAAATATGTTTTTACGTATTTCTCAATATCTCTTAGGCACGATGAGATATTGCCTTGGTTTCTGCTTGCTAATGTTACTCATATAAATGTTTAAAAACCAATTTCAGGATTTTTGGATATTCCACCCCTAAGGGGGTGTAAAAGGGTTAGAAAATGTACAAAGTGTTTTAACGATTTTTTCTAAAATGCTATCCCTAAGGGAGTGTACAGGGTTGCTTTTCGCATATTTTTTAATTTTCCTTGCAAAGGTTACTAATTCAAATTCCATATTCCAATCTATATATATAGAAAGAAAAGTCTTCACAGACTCACTCACACACTCATCAACGTCCAGCCGTAACCCCTGGGCCTAGAAAATTGAAATTCTAGGGATATATTCCCTTCTCGTCGTAGACGCTCATTAAGAAGAGACTTTTAGAAATTCTACTCCTAAGGGGGTGTAAAAGTGTTAAATATGTTTTTACGTATTTTTCAATATCTCTTAGGCTCGATGAGATATCGCCTTGGTTTTCGCTTCCAAATGTTACTCATATAAATGTTCAAGAACTCATTCCAGGATTATTAGAAATTCCACCCCTAAAGGGGTGTGAAAGGGTTAAATATATTTTTACGTATTTCTCAATATATTTTAGGCACGATGAGATATCGCCTTGATTATCGCTTGCAAATGTTACTCATACAAATGTTTAAAAACCAATCTCACGATTTTTAGAAATTGTACCCCTAAGCGGGTGTAAAAGGGTTAAATATTTTTTTACGTATTTCTCAATATCTTTTAGGCACAATGAGATATTGCTTTGGTTTCTGCTTGCAAATGTTACTCATGCAAATGTTTAAAAACTAATTTCACGATTTTTCGAAATATCACCCCTAAGGGGGTGTAAAAGGGTTAAATATGTTTTTACGTATTTCTCAATATCTCTTAGGCACGATTAGATATCACCTTGGTTTTTGCTTGCAAATGTTACTCATACAAATGTTTAAAAACTCATTTCAGGATTTTTAGAAATTCCACCCCCGAAGGGGTATAAAAGAGTTAAATATGTTTTTACGTATTTCTCAATATCTCTTCGGCACGATGAGATATCGCCTTGGTTTTGCTTGCAAATGTAACTCATACAAATGTTTAAAAACAAATTTCGGGATTTCTAGAAATTCCACCCCTAAGGGGGTGTAAAAAGGTTAAATTTATTTTTACGTAGTTCTCAATATCTGTTAGGCTTGATGAGATATCGCCTTGGTTTTCGCTTCCAAATGTTACTCATACAAATGATCAAGAACTTATTTCAGGATTTTTAGAAATTCCACCCCTAAAGGGGTGTGAAAGGGTTAAATCTATTTTTACGTATTTCTCAATATCTTTTCGGCACGATGTGATATCGCCATGGTTTTGCTTGCAAATGTTACTCATACAAATGTTTAAAAACAAATTTCACGATTTTTTGAAATTCAACCTATAAGAGGGTGTATAAGGGTTAGAAACTGTGCAAAGTGTTTTAACGGTTTATTTTAAATCCTATCCCTAAGGGAGTGTACAGGGTTGGTTTTCGCATATTTCTCGATTTTCCTTGCAAAGGTTACCAATACAAATTCCATATTCCAATCTATATATATAAAAAGAAAAGTCCTCACTGACTCACTCACACACTCATCAACGCTTAGCCCAAACCCCTGGGCCTAGAAAATTCAAATTCTAGGCATATATTCCCTTCGTGTCGTAGACGCTCATTAGAAAGAGAATTTTAGAAATTCCACTCTTAGAAGGGTGTAAAAGGTTTAAATATGTTTTTACGTATTTGTCAATATCTCTTAGGCACGATGAGATATCGCCTTGGTTGCTGCTTGCAAATGTTACTCATACAAATGTATAAAAACGAATTCCAGGAATTTTAGAAATTCTACCCCTAAGGGGGTGTAAAAGGGTTAAAAATGTTTTTACGTATTTTTTAATATCTCTTAGGCTCGATGAGATATCGCCTTGGTTTTTGCTTCCAAATGTTACTCATACAAATGTTCAAAAACTGATTTTAGGATGTTCAGAAATTCCACCCCTAAAAGGGTTTGAAAGGGTGAAATATATTTTTACGTATTTCTCAACATTCTGTAGTCACGATGTGATATCGCCTTGATTTTTGCTCGCAAATGTTATTCATACAAATGTTTAAAAATCTATATCACGATTTTTAGAAATTCCACCTTTAAGGGGCGTAAAAGGGTTAAATATATTTTTACGTATTTCTCAATATCTTTAAGGTACGATAAGATATCGCTTCGGTTTTTGTTCGCAAATGTTACTCATACAAATGTTTTAAAACTAAGTTCAGGATTTTTAGAAATTCAACCCCCAAGGGGGTGTAAAAGTTTTAATATGTTTTCACGTATTTCTCAATATCTCTTAGGCACGATGAGATATCGCCTTGGTTTTCGCTGGCAAATGTTACTCATACAAATGTTTGGAAACTGATTTTACGATTTTTAGATATTTCACCCCTAAGGGGGTGTAAAAGTGTTAAAAATGTTTTTACGTATTTCTCAATATCTCTTAGGCACGATGAGATATCGCCTTGGTTTTTGCTTGCAAACGTTACTCATACAAATGTCTAAAAACGAAGTTCAGGATTTTTAGAAATTCCAACCCTAAGGAGGTGTAAAGGGGTTAAATACTTTTTTACGTATTTCTCAATATCTCTCAGGCACGATGAGATATCACCATGGTTTTGCTTGCAAATGTTACTCATACAAATGTTTAAAAACAAATTTCACGATTTTTTGAAATTCAATCTATAAGAGGGTGTATAAGGGCTAGAAACTGTGCAAAGTGTTTCAACGGTTTTTTTTAAATCCTATCCTCAAGGGAGTGTACAGGGTTGGTTTTCGCATATTTCTCGATTTTCCTTGCAAAGGTTACCAATACAAATTCCATATTCCAATCTATATATATAAAAAGAAAAGTCCTCACTGACTCACTCACACACTCATCAACGCTTAGCCCAAACCCCTGGGCCTAAAAAATTAAAATTCTGGGCATATATTCCCTTCGTGTCGTAGACGATCATTAGAAAGGGAATTTTAGAAATTCCACTCTTAGGGGGGTGTAAAAGGTTTAAATATGTTTTTACGTATTTGTCAATATCTCTTAGGCACGATGAGATATCGCCTTGGTTGCTGCTTGCAAATGTTACTCATACAATTGTTTCAAAACCAATTTCAGGATTTTTAGATATTCCACCCCTAAGGGGGTAATAAAGGGTCAAATATGTTTCCACGTATTTCTCAAAATCTCTTAGGCACAATCAGATATCGCCTTGGGTTTCGCTTGCAAATGTTACTCATACAAATGTTCAAAAATAAATTTAACGATTTTTAGAAATTCCACCCCTAAGGGGGTGTAAAAGGGTTAAATATGTTTTTACGTATTTCTCAATATCTCTTAGGCACAATCAGATATCGCCTCGGTTTTCGCTTGCAAATGTGACTCATGCAAATGTTTAAAAACACATTTCAGAATTTTTAAAAATTCCACCCCCAAGGGGCTGTAAAAGGGTTAAATATAATTTTACGTAGTTCTCAATATCTTTTTGTCACGATGAAATATCGCCTCGGGTTTTGCTTGCAAATGTTACTCATAAAATGTTTAAAAAACAATTTCAGGTATTTTAGAAATTCCACCCCTAAGGGGGTGTAAAAGGGTTAAATATGTTTTTACGTATTTCTCAATATCTCTTAGGCACGATGAGATATCGCCTTGGTTTTTGCTTGCAAGTGTTATGCAACAAATGTTTGAAAACCCATTTCGTGATTTTTAGAAATTCTATTCGTAAGGGGGTGTAAAAGGGATAAAAATGTTTTTACGTATTTCTCAATATCTCTTAGGCACGATGAGATATCGCCATGGTTTTGCTTGCAAATGTTACTCAAACAAATGTTTAAAAACAAATTTCACGATTTTTAGAAATTGCACCCCTAAGGGGGTGTAAAAGGGTTAAATATGTTTTTACAGATTTCTCAATATCTCTTGGGCACGATGAGATATCGCTTTGGTTTTTGCTTGCAAATGTTACTCATACATATGTTTAAAAACAAATTTCGGGATTTCTAGAAATTCCACCCCTAAGGGGGTGTAAAAATGTTAATCATATTTTTACGTAGTTCTCAATATCTCTTAGGCACGATGAGATATCGCCTCGGGTTTTGCTTGCAAATGTTACTCATACAAATGTTTAAAACGAATTTCACGATTTTTAGAAATTCTACCCCTGAGGGGGTGTAAAAGGGTTAACTAAGTTTTTACGTATTTCTCAATATCTTTTAGGCACGATGAGATATCGCCATGGTTTTGCTTGCAAATGTTACTCATACGAATGTTTAAAAATTTATTTCAGGATTTCTAGAAATTCTATTCTTAAGGGGGTGTAAAAGGTGTCAATATGTTTTTACGTATTTCTCAATATATTTTAGGCACGATGAGGTATCGCCTTGATTATTGCTTGCAAATGTTACTCATACAAATGTTTAAAAACTAATCTCACGATTTTTAGAAATTCTACCCCTAAGCGGGTGTGAAAGGGTTAAATATGTTTTTACATATTTCTCAATATCTCTTAGGCACGATGAGATATCGCCTTGGTTTTTGCTTACAAATGTTAATCATACAAATGTTTAAAAACCAATTTGAGAATTTTTAGAAATTCCCCCCTCGAGGGGTTGTAGAAGGGTTGAATATATTTTTACGTATTCCTTAATATCTTCTAAGTACGATAAGATATAGCTTTGGTTTTTACTTGCAAATGTTACTCATACAAATGTTCAAATACCAAGTTCCGGATTTTTAGAAATTCAACCTCTAAGGGGGTGTAAAAGGGTTAAATATATTTTTACGTATTTCTCAATATCTCTCAGGCACGATGAGATATCGCCTTAGTTTCTGCTTGCAACCGTTACTCATACAAATGTTTAAAAACCAATTTCAGGATATTTAGAAATTCTATACTTAAGGGAGTGTGAAAGGTGTCAATATGTTTTTACGTATTTCTTAATATCTCTTAGGCACGATGAGATATCGCCTTGGTTTCTGCTTGCAAACGTTACTCATACACATGTTTAAAAACTATTTCCAGGATTTTTAGAAATTCCACCCCTAATAGGGTGTGAAAGGGTTAAATATGTTTTTACGTATTTCTCAATATCTCTTAGGCACGATGAGATATCGCCTTGGTTTTATCTTGCAAATGTTACTCATACAAATGTTCAAAAACCCATTTCAGGATTTTTAGAAATTCCATCCTCAAGGGGGTGTAAAAGGGTTAAATATATTTTCACGTATTTCTTAATATCTTTTAGGCACGATGGAATATCGCCTCGGTTTTTGCTTGCAAATGTTACTGATACAAATGTTCAAAAACCTATTTCAGGATTTTAAGAACTTCTACCCCTAAAAAGGTGTAAAAGGGTTAAATATGTTTTTACGTATTTTTCAATATCTCTTCGGCACGATGAGATATCGCCTTGGTTTCCGCTTGCAAATGTTACTCTTACAAATGTTTAAAAACCGATTCCAGGATTTTTAGAAATTCTATTCCTAAGGAGGTGTAAAAGGTGTCAATATGTTTTTACGTATTTCTCAATATATCTTAGGCACGATGAGATATCGCCTTGATTTTCGCTTGCAAATGTTACTCATACAAATGTTTAAAAACCAATCTCACGATTTTTAGAAATTCTACCCCTAAGGGGGTGTAAAAGATTTAAATATGTTTTTACGTATTTCTCAATATCTCTTAGGCACGATGAGATATCACCTTGGTTTTTGCTGGAAAATGTTACTCATACAAACGTTCAAAAACTCATTTCACGATTTTTAGAAATTCAACCTTTAAGGGGCGTAAAACGGTTAAATATATTTTTATGTATTTCTCAATATCTCTTAGGCACGATGAGATATCGCCTTGGTTGCTGCTTGCAAATGTTACTCGTACAAATGCTTAAAAACCGATTCCAGGATTTTTAGAAATTCTACCCCTAAGGGGGTGTAAAAGTGTTAAATATGTTTTTACGTATTTCTTAATATTTCTTAGGCACGATGAGATATCGCCTTGGTTTTTGCTTGCAAGTGTTATTCATACAAATGTTTAAAAATCTCTTTCACGATTTTTAGAAATTCCACCTTTAAGGGGCGTACAAGGATTAAATATGTTTTTACGTATTTCTCAATATCTCTTAGGCACGATTAGATATCGCCTTGGTTTTTGCTTGCAAATGTTAGTCATACAAATGTTTAAAAACGAAGTTCAGGATTTTTAGAAATTCCAACCCTAAGGAGGTGTAAAAGGGTTTAATATTTTTTTACGTATTTCTCAATATCTCTCAGGCACGATGAGATATCACCATGGTTTTGCTTGCAAATGTTACTCATACAAATGTTTAAAAACAAACTTCATGATTTTTAGAAATTCCACCCCTAAGGGGGTGTAAAAGGTGTCAATATGTTTTTACGTATTTCTCAATATATTTTAGGCACGATGAGATATCGCCTTGATTATTGCTTGCAAATGTTACTCATACAAATGTTTAAAAACCAATTTCACGATTTTTAGAAATTCTACCCCTAAGCGTGTGTGAAAGGGTTAAATATGTTTTTACATATTTCTCAATATCTCTTAGGCACGATGAGATATCGCCTTGGTTTTTGCTTACAAATGTTACTCATACAAATGTTTAAAAACCAATTTCGGAATTTGTAGAAATTCCCTCCTTAAGGGGGTGTAATGAGGTTGAATATATTTTTACGTATTCCTCAATATCTCTTAGGTACGATAAGATATCGCTTTGGTTTTTACTTGCAAATGTTACTCATACAAATGTTCAAATACCAAGTTCAGGATTTTTAGAAATTCAACCCCTAAGGGGGTGTAAAAGCGTTAATTATATTTTTACGTATTTCTCAATATCTCTCAGGCACGATGAGATATCGCCTTAGTTTCTGCTTGCAACCGTTACTCATACAAATGTTTAAAAACCCATTTCAGGATATTTAGAAATTCTATTCCTAAGGGAGTGTGAAAGGTGTCAATATGTTTTTACGTATTTCTCAATAACTCTTAGGCACGATGAGATATCGCCTTGGTTTCTGCTTGCAAACGTTACTCATACACATGTTTAAAAACTAATGCCAGGATTTTTAGAAATTCCACGCCTAATGGGGTGTGAAAGGGTTAAATATGTTTTTACGTATTTCTCAATATCTTTTAGGCACGATGAGATTTCGCCTTGGTTTTTGCTTGCAAATGTTACTCATACAAATGTTCAAAAACCCATTTCAGGATTTTTAGAAATTCTATTCGTAAGGGGGTGTAAAAGGTGTCAATATGTTTTCACGTATTACTCAATATATCTCAGGCACTATGAGATATCGCCTTGGTTTTTGCTCGCAAATGTTACTGATACTAATGTTTGAAAACGGATCTTACGTCCTTAAGAAATTCCACCCCTAGGGGGTGTAAAAGGGCTAAATATGTTTTTACGTATTTCTCAATATCTCTTAGGCACGATGAGATATTGCCTTGGTTTCTGCTTGCTAATGTTACTCATATAAATGTTTAAAAACCAATTTCAGGATTTTTGGAAATTCCACCCCTAAGGGGGTGTAAAAGGGTTAGAAAATGTACAAAGTGTTTTAACGATTTTTTCTAAAATGCTATCCCTAAGGGAGTGTACAGGGTTGCTTTTCGCATATTTTTCAATTTTCCTTGCAAAGGTTACTAATTCAAATTCCATATTCCAATCTATATATATAGAAAGAAAAGTCTTCACGGACTCACTCACACACTCATCAACGTCCAGCCCAAACCCCTGGGCCTAGAAAATTGAAATTCTAGGGATATATTCCCTTCTCGTCGTAGACGCTCATTAAGAAGAGACTTTTAGAAATTCTACTCCTAAGGGGGTGTAAAAGTGTTAAATATGTTTTTACGTATTTTTCAATATCTCTTAGGCTCGATGAGATATCGCCTTGGTTTTCGCTTCTAAATGTTACTCATATAAATGTTCAAGAACTCATTCCAGGATTATTAGAAATTCCACCCCTAAAGGGGTGTGAAAGGGTTAAATATATTTTTACGTATTTCTCAATATATTTTAGGCACGATGAGATATCGCCTTGATTATCGCTTGCAAATGTTACTCATACAAATGTTTAAAAACCGATCTCACGATTTTTAGAAATTGTACCCCTAAGCGGGTGTAAAAGGGTCAAATATGTTTTTACGTATTTCTTAATATCTCTTAGGCATGATGAGATATCACCTTGGTTTTTGCTCGCAAATGTTATTCATACAAATGTTTGGAAATATATTTCACGATTTTTAAAAATTCTACCTTTAAAGAGGTGTAAAAGGGTTAAAAATGTTTTTACGTATTTCTCAATATCTCTTAGGCACAATGAGATATCGCCTTGGTTTTCGCTGGCAAATGTTACCCATACAAATGTTTAAAAACAAATTCCACGATTTTTAGAAATTCCACCCCTGAGGGGGTGTAAAAGGGTTAAATATGTTTTTACGTATTTTTCAATATCTCTTAGGCACGATGAGATATCGCCTTGGTTTCTGCTTGCGAATGTTACTCATACAAATGTTTAAAAATCCGTATCAGGATTTCTAGAAATTCTATTCTTAAGGGGGTGTAAAAGGTGTCAATATGTTTTTACGTATCAGGAGTACAAATTGAAAATGCGGGATTTTTTTCTATTTTTGAACGTTTATTCTGAAAAAATGGTAACAAATGAATTATTCAAAGTATTGTCCATCGCTAGCCACAACTTTTTCCCATCTTTCTGGCAATTTACGGATACCGTCGCGAAAAAATTCGGCCGGCTTGGCTGCTATCCAGTCATCGACCCATTTTTGGGCTTCTTCGTAAGAATGGAAGCGCTGGTCAGCTAGGCCATGTGTCATCGATCGGAAAAGGTGGTAATCGGAAGGAGCAATATCTGGGCTATACGGCGGGTGGGGTAAGACTTCCCATTTCAGCGTTTGTAGGTATGTTTTGACCGGCGCTGCAACATGTGGCCGAGCGTTGTCATGTTGCAAAATTACTTTGTCGTGTCTTTGCTCGTATTGTGGCCGTTTTTCTTTGAGTGCGCGGCTCAAACGCATCAATTGAGTTCGGTATAGTGCTCCTGTGATGGTTTCGTTCGATTTCAATAGCTCATAATACACCACACCCAGCTGGTCCCACCAAATACAGAGCATGAGCTTGGCGCCGTGAATATTTGGTTTGGCCGTCGATGATGATGCATGGCCGGGGTAACCATATGATTTTTTGCGCTTCGGGTTATCGTAATGGATCCACTTTTCATCACCAGTGACAATGCGATGCAAAAAACCCTTCCGTTTTTGCCGTTCGAGCAGCAGTTCGCATGCAAAAAAACGGCGCTCGACGTCTCTCGGCTTCAGCTCATACGGCACCCAATGTCCTTGCTTTTGGATCATTCCGAGGGCTTTTATACGATGGGAAATGGCTTGTTGTGTCACTCCCAATGAATCTGCGAGCTCTTGTTGAGTTTGACACGAGTCTTCATTGAGTATTGCCTCCAATTCAGCATTCTCAAACTTTTTCACTTGGCCCGGCCGCTCTTTGTCCTCAACGTCAAAATCACCACTTCTAAACCGCACAAACCATCTCTCGCACGTTGAAACCGATGGAACATGACTCGGATAAGCCTCGGAGACCAATCGATGTGCTTCAGCAGCACTTTTCTTCAAATTAAAGAAGTAAATTAAAACTTTCCGCAAATGCTGTTTTGTTGGCACGAAACTCGACATATTGAGAGCTCAAAAAAACTATGAATTTGACACTGCGACAAATTGACACATACTGAAAATTAAAGCTATAAGACGTAGCTTTGACATGAACATAGTCACAGTACTGCCTGATGCGTATAGCGTTAGTAACGCCATCTGTTATCAAACCCGCATTTTCAATTTGTACCCCTGATATTTCTCAATATATCTTGGGCACGATGAGATATCGCCTTGATTATTGCTTGCAAATGTTACTCGAACAAATGTTTAGAAACTGATTTTACGATTTTTAGAAATTCCACCCCTAAGCGGGTGTAAAAGGGTCAAATATGTTTTTACGTACTTCTCAATATCTCTTAGGCACGATGAGATATCGCCATGGTTTTGCTTGCAAGTGTTACTCATACAAATGTTTAAGAAACCATTTCAGGATTTCTAGAAATGCCACCCCCAAGGGGGTGTAAAAGGGTTAAATATATTTTTACGTATTTCTCAATATCTCTCAGGCACGATGAGATATCGCCTTGGTTTTTGCTTGCAAATGTTACTTATACAAATGTTACAAAACCAATTTCAAGATTTTTAGAAATTCCACCCCTAACGGGGTGTAAAGTGTTAAATATTTTTTTACGTATTTTTCAATATCTTTTAGGCACAATGAGATATTGCTTTGGTTTCTGCTAATGTCTCCAAATGTTACTCATGCAAATGTTTAAAAACTAATTTCACGATTTTTCGAAATATTACCCCTAAGGGGGTGTAAAAGGGTTAAATATGTTTTTACGTATTTCTCAATATCTTTTAGGCATGATTAGATATCACCTTGGTTTTTGCTTGCAAATGTTACTCATACAAATGTTTAAAAACTCATTTCAGGATTTTTAGAAATTCCACCCCTAAAGGGGTATAAAAGGGTTAAATATGTTTTTACGTATTTCTCAATATCTCTTCGGCACGATGAGATATCGCCTTGGTTTTGCTTGCAAATGTAACTCATACAAATGTTTAAAAACAAATTTCGGGATTTCTAGAAATTCCACCCCTAAGGGGGTGTAAAAAGGTTAAATTTATTTTTACGTAGTTCTCAATATCTGTTAGGCTCGATGAGATATCGCCTTGGTTTTCGCTTCCAAATGTTACTCATACAAATGATCAAGAACTTATTTCAGGATTTTTAGAAATTCCACCCCTAAAGGGGTGTGAAAGGGTTAAATCTATTTTTACGTATTTCTCAATATCTTTTCGGCACGATGTGATATCGCCATGGTTTTGCTTGCAAATGTTACTCATACAAATGTTTAAAAACAAATTTCACGATTTTTTGAAATTCAACCTATAAGAGGGTGTATAAGGGTTAGAAACTGTGCAAAGTGTTTTAACGGTTTTTTTTAAATCCTATCCCTAAGGGAGTGTACAGGGTTGGTTTTCGCATATTTCTCGATTTTCCTTGCAAAGGTTACCAATACAAATTCCATAGTCCAATCTATATATATAAAAGAAAAGTCCTCACTGACTCACTCACACACTCATCAACGCTTAGCCCAAACCCCTGGGCCTAGAAAATTTAAATTCTAGGCATATATTCCCTTCGTGTCGTAGACGCTCATTAGAAAGGGAATTTTAGAAATTCCACTCTTAGAAGGGTGTAAAAGGTTTAAAAATGTTTTTACGTATTTTTTAATATCTCTTAGGCTCGATGAGATATCGCCTTGGTTTTTGCTTCCAAATGTTACTCATACAAATGTTCAAAAACTGATTTTAGGATGTTCAGAAATTCCACCCCTAAAAGGGTGTGAAAGGGTAAAATATATTTTTACGTATTTCTCAACATTCTGTAGTCACGATGTGATATCGCCTTGATTTTTGCTCGCAAATGTTATTCATACAAATGTTTAAAAATCTATATCACGATTTTGAGAAATTCCACCTTTAAGGGGCGTAAAAGGGTTAAATATATTTTTACGTATTTCTCAATATCTTTTAGGTACGATAAGATATCGCTTCGGTTTTTGTTCGCAAATGTCACTCATACAAATGTTTAAAAACAGAGTTCAGGATTTTTAGAAATTCAACCCCCAAGGGGGTGTAAAGGGTTAAATATGTTTTCACGTATTTCTCAATATCTCTTAGGCACGATGAGATATCGCCTTGGTTTTCGCTGGCAAATGTTACTCATACAAATGTTTGGAAACTAATTCTACGATTTTTAGATATTTCACCCCTAAGGGGGTGTAAAAGGGTTAAAAATGTTTTTACGTATTTCTCAATATCTCTTAGGCTCGATGAGATATCGCCTTGGTTTTTGCTTCCAAATGTTACTCATACAAACGTTCAAAAACTGATTTCAGGATGTTTAGAAATTCCACCCCTAAAAGGGTGTGAAAGGGTTAAATATATTTTTACGTATTTCTTAACATTCTTCAGGCACGATGTGATATCGCCTTGGTTTTTGCTCGCAAATGTTATTCATACAAATGTTTAAAAATCTATATCACGATTTTTAGAAATTCCACCTTTAAGGGGCGTAAAAGGGTTAAATATATTTTTACGTATTTCTCAATATCTTTTAGGTACGATAAGATATCGCTTCGGTTTTTGTTCGCAAATGTTACTCATACAAATGTTTAAAAACGGATTTCAGGATTTTTCGAAATATTACCCCTAAGGGGGTGTAAAAGGGTTAAATATGTTTTTACGTATTTCTCAATATCTCTTAGGCACGATTAGATATCACCTTGGTTTTTGCTTGCAAATGTTACTCATACAAATGTTTAAAAACTCATTTCAGGATTTTTAGAAATTCCACCCTTAAAGGGGTATAAAAGGGTTAAATATGTTTTTACGTATTTCTCAATATCTCTTCGGCACGATGAGATATCGCCTTGGTTTTGCTTGCAAATGTAACTCATACAAATGTTTAAAAACAAATTTCGGGATTTCTAGAAATTCCACCTCTAAGGGGGTGTAAAAGGGCTAAATATGTTTTTACGTATTTCTCAATATCTCTTAGGCACGATGAGATATCGCCTTGGTTTCTGCTTGCAAATGTTACTCATACAAATGTTTAAAAACAAATTTCAGGATTTTCAGAAATTCCACCTCTGAGGGGGTGTAAAATGATTAAATATGTTTTCACGTATTTCTCAATATCTCTTAGGCATGATGAGATATCGCCTTGGTTTTTGCTCGCAAATGTTATTCATACAAATGTATGGAAATCTATTCCACGATTTTCAGAAATTCTACGTTTAAAGGGGTGTAAAAGGGTTAATTGTGTTTTTATGATACGTATTTCTCAATATCTCTTCGGCACGATGAGATATCGCCTTGGTTTCTGCTTGCAAATGTTACTCATACAAATGTTTAAAAACCTGTTTCAGGATTTTTAGAAATTCTTATCCTAAGGGGGTGTAAAAGGGGTCAATATGTTTTTACCTATTTCTTAATATATCTTAGGCACGATGAGATATCGCCTTGGTTTTTGCTTGCAATTGTTACTCATACACATGTTAAAAAACCTAGTTCAGGATTTCTAGAAATTCCACCCCTGAGGGGGTGTGAAAGGGTTAAATATGATTTTACGTATTTCTCAATATCTCTTAGGCACGATGAGATATCGCCTTGGTTTTTGCTGGCAAATGTTATTCATTCAAATGTTTGAAAACTGATTTCACGATTTATAGAAATATCATCCCTAAGGGGGTGTAAAAGGGTTCAATATGTTTTTACGTATTTCTCAATATCTCTTAGGCACGATGAGATATCGCCTTGGTTTCTGCTTGCAAATGTTATTCATACAAATGTTTAAAAACCCATTTCAGGATTTTTAGAAATTTTACCCCAAAGGGGGTGTAAAAGGGTTAAATATATTTTTACGTATTTCTCAATATCTTTCAGGCACGATAAAATATCGCCTCGGGTTTTGCTTGCAAATGTTACTGAAACAAATGTTTAAAAACCAATTTCAGAATTTTAAGAAATTCCACCCCTAAGGGGGTGTAAAAGGGTTAAATATGTTTTTACGTATTTCTCAATATCTCTTAGGCACGATGAGATATCGCCTTGGTTTTTGCTGGCAAATGTTACTCATACAAATGTTCGAAAACTTATTTCACGATTTATAGAAATATCATCCCTAAGGGGGTGTAAAGGTGTTCAATATGTTTTTACGTATTTCTCAATTTCTCTTAGGCACGATGAGATATCGCCTTGGTTGCTGCTTGCAAATGTTACTCGAACAAATGTATAAAAACGAATTTCAGGATTTTTAGAAATTCCACCTCTAAGGGGGTGTAAAAGGGTTAAAATTGTTTTTACGTATTTCTCAATATCTCTTAGGTACGATGAGATATCGCCTTATATTGCTTGGAAATGTTACTTATACAAATGTTACAAAAGGAATTTCAGGATTTTTAGAAATTCCACATCTAACGGGGTGTAAAAGTGTTAAATATGTTTTTACGTATTTCTCAATATCTCTTAGGCACAATGAGATATCGCCTTGGTTTCTGCTTGCAGCCGTTACTCATACAAATGTTTAAAAACTCATTTCAGGATTTTTAGAAATTCTATTCCTAAGGGAGTGTAAAAGGTGTCAATATGTTTTTACGTATTTCTCAATATATCTTAGGCACGATGAGATATTGCCTTGATTATTGCTTGCAAATGTTACTCATACAAATGGTTAAAAACCAATCTCACGATTTTTAGAAATTCTACCCCTAAGCGGGTGTAAAAGGGTCAAATATGTTTTTACGTATTTCTCAATATCTCTTAGGCATGATGAGATATCACCTTGGTTTTCGCTCGCAAATGTTATTCATACAAATGTTTGAAAATATATTTCACGATTTTTAGAAATTCTACCTTTAAAGAGGTGTAAAAGGGTTAAAAATGTTTTTACGTATTTCTCAATATCTCTTAGGCACAATGAGATATCGCCTTGGTTTTTGCTGGCAAATGTTACTCATACAAATGTTTAAAAACGAATTCCACGATTTTTAGAAATTCCACCCCTGAGGGGGTGTAAAAGGGTTAAATATAATTTTACGTATTTTTCAATATCTCTTAGGCACGATGAGATATCGCCTTGGTTTCTGCTTGCGAATGTTACTTATACAAATGTCTAAAAATCTGTTTCAGGATTTCTAGAAATTCTATTCTTAAGGGGGTGTAAAAGGTGTCAATATGTTTTTACTTATTTCTCAATATATCTTGGGCACGATGAGATATCGCCTTGATTATTGCTTGCAAATGTTACTTATACAAATGTTTAAAAACCCATTTCAGGATTTCTAGAAATGCCACCCCCAAGGGGGTGTAAAAGGGTTAAATATATTTTTACGTATTTCTCAATATCTCTCAGGCACGATGAGATATCGCCTTGGTTTTTGCTTGCGAATGTTACTTATACAAATGTTACAAAACCAATTTCAAGATTTTTAGAAATTCCACTTCTAAGGGGGTGTAAAAGGGTTGAATATATTTTTACGTAGTTCTCAATATCTCTTAGGCACGATGAGATATCGCCTCGGGTTTTGCTTGCAAATGTTACTCATACAAATGTTTAGAAACAATTTTAACGATTTTTAGAAATTCCACCCCTACAAGGGGGTAAAAGGGTCAAATATGTTTTCACGTATTTCTCAATATTCCTTAGGCACGATGAGATATCGCCTTGGTTTTTGCTTGCAAATGTTACACATACAAATGTTTGAAAATCGATTTCAGGATTTTTAGAAATTCCACCCCCAAGGGGGTGTAAAAGGGTAAAATATATTTTTACGTAGTTCTCAATATCTTTTAGGCACGATGAAATATCGCCTCGGGTTTTCCTTGCAAATGTTACTCATACAAATGTTTAAAAATCGATTTCAGGATTTTCAGAAATCCCACCCCTAACGGGGTGTAAAAGCGTTAAATAAGTTTTCACGTATTTCTCAATATTCTTTAGGCACGATGAGATATCGCCTTGATTATTGCTTGCAAATGTTACTCATACAAATGTTCAAAAACCAATTTCACGATTTTTTAAAATTCTACCCCTAAGCGGGTGTAAAAGGGTTAAATATGTTTTTACGTATTTCTCAATAACTCTTGGGCACGATGAGATATCGCCTTGGTTTTTGCTTACAAATGTTACTCATAAAAATGTTTAAA
Organism: Cylloceria caligata; assembly: GCA_963942595.1. Lineage (NCBI taxonomy): Eukaryota > Metazoa > Arthropoda > Insecta > Hymenoptera > Ichneumonidae > Cylloceria > Cylloceria caligata. The sequence goes on along the minus strand of OZ012704.1, from coordinate 37,120,123 downwards.
AACCAATTTCAGGATTTTCAGAATTTCCACCCCTAAGGGGGTGTAAAAAGGTTAAATATATTTTTACGTATTTCTCAATATCTCTTAGGCACGATGAGATATCACCTTGGTTTCTGCTTGCAAATGTTACTCATACAAATGTTCAAAGACAAATCTCACGGTTTTTAGAAATTCCACCCCTAAAGGGGTGTAAAAGGGTTAAATATGTTTTTGTGTGCTTCTCAATATCTCTTAGGCACGATGAGATATCGCCTTGGTTTATGCTGGCAAATGTTACTCATACAAATGTTTAAAAACGAATTTCACGATTTTTCGAAATACCACCCCTAAGGGGGTGTAAAAGCGTTCACTATTTTTTTACGTATTTCTCAATTTCTCTTAGGCACGATGATATATCGCCTTGGTTGCTGCCTGCAAACGTTACTCATACACATGTTTACAAAGAAATTCCAGGATTTCAAGAAATTCTACCCCTAAGGGGGTGTAAAACGGTTAAATATGTTTTTACAGATTTCTCAATATCTCTTAGGCACGATGAGATATCGTCTTGGTTTTTGCTTGCAAATGTTACTCGTACAAATGTTTAAAAACCAATTCCAGGATTTCTCGAAATTCTACACCCAAGGGGGTGTAAAAGGGTTAAATATATTTTTACGTAGTTCTCAATATCTCTAAGGCACGATGCGATATCGCCTTGGTTTTCGTTTGCAAATGTTACACATACAAGTGTTCAAAAACTTATTTTAGGATTTTTAGAAATTCCACCCCCAAGGGGGTGTAAAAGTGTTAAAAATATTTTTACGTATTTCTTAATATCTCTTAGGCACGATGAGATATCGCCTTGGTTTTTGCTTGCAATTGTTACTCATACACATGTTAAAAAACCTAGTTCAGGATTTCTAGAAATTCCACCCCTGAGGGGGTGTAAAAGGGTTAAATATATTTTTACGTAGTTCTCAATATCTCTTAGGCACGATGAGATATCGCCTCGGGTTTTGCTTGCAAATGTGACTCATACAAATGTTTAAAAACAATTTTAACGATTTTTAGAAATTCCACCCCTACGGGGGGGTAAAAGGGTCAAATATATTTTCACGTATTTTTCAATATTCCTTAGGCACGATGAGATATCGCCTTGGTTTTTGCTTGCAAATGTTACACATACAAATGTTTAAAAATCCATTTCAGGATTTTTAGAAATTCCACCCCCAAGGCGGTGTAAAAGAATTAAATATATTTTTACGTATTTCTCAATATCTCTTAGGCACGATGAGATATCGCCTTGGTTTCTGCTTGCAAACGTTACTCATACACATGTTTAAAAACCAATCTCACGATTTTTAGAAATTCCACCCCTAGGGGGTGTAAAAGTGTTAATAATGTTTTTACGTATTTCTCAATATCTTTCAGGCACGATGGGATCACACCTTGGTTTCTGCTTGCAAATGTTACTCATACAAATGCTTAAAAACAAATTTCACGATTTTCAGAAACTCCACCCCTAAGGGGATGTAAAAGGGTTAAATATGTTTTTACGTATTTCTCAATATCTCTTCGGCACGATGAGATATCGCCTTGGTTTATGCTGGCAAGTGTTACTCATACAAATGTTTGAAAACTAATTTCACGATTTTTCGAAATACCACCCCTGAGGGGGTGTAAAAGCGTTCAGAATGTTTTTACGTATTTCTCAATATCTCTTAGGCACTATGAGATATCGCCTTGGTTTCTGCTTGCAAATGTTACTCATACAAATGTCTAAAAACGAATTTCAGGATTTTTAGAAATTCTACCTACAAGGGGGTGTAAAAAAGTTAAAAATGTTTTTACGTATTTCTCAATATCTTTCAGGCACGATGAAATATCGCCTTGGTTTCTGCTTGAAAACGTTACTCATACACATGTTTAAAACCTTATTCCAGGATTTCTAGAAATTCCACCCCTAAGGGGGTGTAAAAGGGTTAAATATGTTTTTACGTATTTCTCAATATCTCTTAGGCACGATGAGATATCGCCTTGGTTTTTGCTTGCAAATGTTACTCATACAAATGTTCAAAATCCATTCCAGGATTTTTAGAAATTCTACCCCCAAGGGGGCGTATAAGGGTAAAATATATTTTTGCGTATTTCTCAATATCTCTTATGCATGATGAGATATCACCTTGGTTTTTGCTCGCAAATGTTATTCATACAAATGTTTGAAAATATATTTCACGATTTTTAGAAATTCCACCTTTAAAGGGGTGCAAAAAGGTTAAATATGTTTTTACGTATTTCTCAATATCTCTTATGCATGATGAGATATCACCTTGGTTTTTGCTCGCAAATGTTATTCATACAAATGTTTAAAAACCAATTTCAGGATTTTAAGAAATTCCACCCCTAAGGGGGTGTAAAAGGGTTAAATATATTTTTACGTAGTTCTCAATATTTTTTAGGCACGATGAGATATCGCCTTGGTTTTTGCTGGCAAATGTTACACATACAAATGTTTGAAAACTAATTTCACGATTTATAGAAATTTCACCCCTGTTACGTCCTGACGTAACGTCGCATTTATCTTTTTTTATTTCGATTACGTTAAAGTTCTTCTGTTTTAGTTTCGCTACAGTAAAAGTAACCTCTCACATTTTTCTTTTATTCTCGAACTTCTTAAGGGGAGAGGAGAGCGATTTTAGCGACGGAGATCGGAACAGGGTGAAGATGCGGCCCTACCGACCGTCTCCCGGGAAGAATTAATCTTGTAAAGATGGAATTTTTCGGCGCTCCCGGTCAAAAGGCAAACTTTCAAACCATGGGATCTACTGCGTAGACCCGGTTATCGACTGCCATTTATGGATCTATGATTCAGCGCGGCCTTACCCTCAATCCTAGACCAGAGGTTCGGCTAGTCGCCGTCGGGGCGTTGTTGGTCATAAGGGAGCGGTTGGAAGGAACGCTATCACGTGACCAAGCGACCGCACCCTTTCTTCTCGCTCTTGTCTGAAATCTTCGCTCTCTCTCTCTCTCTCTCTTTACAAAGATGATGAAATCACGAACAATTATTAACTAAGCGGAACAATTAACAAAAGCAGAGGAACTGTTGATTTAAACGAAAAAGTTATGACTATTAAAATGTTCACACGAATACTGTAGATAAAATATCAGCAGCAAAAAGAACAATTATGCTTCCATATGGAAACTACCCATGGCTGTCACTCGAAAACGAGTACAACCCACATTGAATTAATGAGCTTACCAAGTATAGTCGGGTAATAGAAGAAAGATCAGTACATCAGGATTAATTCCCCTTTTCTCTTGGGATTACATTAATATGTCTCTCGTAAAATATTGGAATTTATAGTAAAAATACCATCATAAATATATAAAACATGTTATGCCTATATATTAACATGTCTCTCGTAAAATATTGGAATTTATAGTAAAAACATCATCATAAATATATAGAACATGTTATGCCTATATAGAAAGGATAAAGGAAATATTAGGATTAATTTATGGTAAAATAGCGAAAAATAGACAGAAAAACGAGAAAGAGATGAGACTAAAATTGAGTTGCAAGGAAGCTTCTGCTGCAGGAAAGCGAGGCTGGCCGACTCTCCGCGCAACGAAAACGCCTTGCGCGAGGTCTGAACAGCGATCTAGCTGACTTGCGTACGAACGAAATGTACGAGTAACCAAGCTAGGCGAGTCATTCTCAAGAGAAGAACTCTCTCGCTCTCTCTCGTTTTCATGTATAAAATTACTTGTTTTACTAGTAAATTATATATATGGAATATGTTATACATATATATATAGGATAAAATGAAATGTTAAGATTATTTTACAGCTGAACACCCATAAGTAAGACTAAACGAGAAAGAGAGAAAAACTATAACATGTTTCAACAAATTTTCCTCTGCAGAAAAGCGAGGCTAGGCGACTCTCTGCGCCACGACGAACGCCTTATCGCTAGGGCTGAACGGCGATCTAGCCGACTTGCGTACGAACAAAATGTACGAGTAACCAAGTTAGACGAGTCGTTCTCAAGTAAAATCTCTATCTCTCTCTCTCTCGCTCTCGTTTCTATAGCACGAGAATAATCGTCTAATTAGCAAATTATTGAAGAAAACTTATTAACTATAAGAAATCTAACGTCTAAGTAACAAATTATCTAAGAAAACTTATTAGCTATAACTAGAGTAATCACTAATTTAACGAATAACCAATGATGCTTGGAATAAGCCATAACTCAACAAAACCATTTATACCAATAAGAGATTAACGCAGAAATCAGGTTGCATACGTCAAAATTAACTACAGAAGCTGTAACAAAATTATTATTAGTGGTTTCATGTGAAGGATTTATTTAAGTTTCGTAAAAATGCTGAAAAACTAAGCCATTATCATAGACACATTTACAGAGAAGCGGGGTGGTAAAAATCGCCTCATTTTCAGGGGAAAAAACGCTTCGAACGCATTCCCTCACCTAATCGCGTGGTCCTCTGTGTAGCACATCGCGCGGACAAATCAGAGCGCGCCATACCGATGCACTTGCATAGATCTATGGCTCTGCATGTCGAGAAGCTACTCTGCGGAGTAAGGGGAATGAATACGTGTATGGTCGAGATAGACCACAGGGAAATTCTTATAATCAGGATAGGATTTTATCCCTTCTCTTCTTTTACGCGCTTGACGACAAGAATTTTCGACGCCCAGGAGCCCTATAAAGCCGGATGCACACCAAAGCGGCGCGCTGCGACGTGCAGCGACGCGCAGAGCAGCGCAGAGCCGCGACCAGAATCAAACCCGTATATTTAAATCGGCTGATGCACACCGGAGCGCCGCGACGCTGCTCCGCGCTGCTCTGCGCGTTGCGGCGCTCCGGTGTGCATCAGCCGATTTGAATATACGGGTTTGATTCTGGTCGCGGCTCTGCGCTGCTCTGCGCGTCGCTGCGCGTCGCAGCGCGCCGCTTTGGTGTGCATCGGGCTTAAAAGGCCGCGAAAATCGGCCGTCGACACAGTTTCACGGGGAGTCAACTTCGACACAGTTTCACGGGGAGTCAACTTCGACACAGTTTTCACGGAGTATAACTAGAGGACTAATCGCTAGTCTGGCAGTCAATAATTTTTCTCCACGGCTCAAATTTTCACAAAGTATAGTTTTAAGTAGTACAGAGTAAGAGTACAGTATTATAATTATTAACGCTTGCAAAATCGGGAATATTGAACGTGCAACATTAAACTGCTCATGTAGTTTTATTTCAATAAATAATTATTAATACGTACCAACGTCTACGTTCGATTTTTAGTCTGTCTGACTACATTAATCTACATCCATCTAAGGTTCAACAGTAAGAACCACAGCAACAAACAACCGTAAGTATAATTTTCAATTACCAATTATAGTGAAACCTTGCTCCGCGTGAAATTGTCATTCAAGTCCCTCCCTATTATTTGTGAAGTGATTATTCCCAACCAAGAACAAAACGCACTCCAGCCCTATCCCGAGTAATTTTCCGCGAGGTTAGACTCAAAAACGGGCTTGCGTCTTCGGTATTTTCTCGTCGGGTGTGGTAAAGGGAGAATTTATTCTCCTTGACCAGAGCACGGAAAAGATACACCGAAACGTGAAATCTATGTTAAATTCGTGGGATCGTAAGATAGGCCGCGATTTTGACGTAACACCCCTAAGGGGGTGTAAAAGTGTTCAATATATTTTTACGTATTTCTCAATTTCTCTTAGGCGCGATGAGATATCGCCTTGGTTGCTGCTTGCAAATCTTACTCGAACAAATGTATAAAAACGAATTTCAGGATTTTTAGAAATCCCACCTCTAAGGGGGTGTAAAAGGGTTGAATATGTTTTTACGTATTTCTCAATATCTCTTAGGCACGATGAGATATCGCCATGGTTTTGCTTGCAAATGTTACTCATACAAATGTTTAAAAACAAATTTTACGATTTTTAGAAATTCCACCCCAAAGGGGGTGAAAAAGGGTTAAATATGTTTTTACAGATTTCTCAATATCTCTTAGGCACGATGAGATATCGCCTTGGTTTTTGCTTGCAAATGTTACTCATACAAATGTTTAAAAACCAATTTCGGGGTTTCTAAAAATTCTACCCCTAAGGGGGTGTATAAAGGTAAAATATATTTTTGCGTATTTCTCGATATCTCTTAGGCACGATGAGATATCACCTTGGTTTTTGCTAAAAATATATCTCATACAAATGTTCGAAAACTTATTTCGCGATTTATAGAAATATCATCCCTAAGGGGGTGTAAAGGGGTTTAATATGTTTTTACGTATTTCTAATTTCTCTTAGGCACGATGAGATATCGCCTTGGTTTTTGCTTGCAAATGTTACTCATACAAAGGTTCAAAATCCATTCCAGGATTTTTAGAAATTCTACCCCCAAGCGGGTGTATAAGGGTAAAATATATTTTTGCGTATTTCTCGATATCTCTTAGGCACGATGAGATATCGCCTTGGTTTATGCTGGCAAGTGTTACTCATACAAATGTTTGGAAACTAATTTCACGATTTTTCGAAATACCACCCCTAAGGGGGTGTAAAAGAGTTAAATATGTTTTTACGTATTTCTTAATATCTCTTAGGGACGATGAGATATCGCCTTGGTTTTTGCTTGCAAATGTTACTCATACAAATGTTCAAAATCCATTCCAGGATTTTTAGAAATTCCACCCCCAAGGGGGTGTATAAAGGTAAAATATATTTTTGCGTATTTCTTAATATCTCTTAGGCATGATGAGATATCACCTTGGTTTTTGCTCACAAATGTTATTCATACAAATGTTTGAAAATCTGTTTTACGATTTTTAGAAATTCTACCTTCAAAGGGGTGTAAAAGGGTTAAATATGTTTTTACGTATTTCTCAATATCTCTTAGGCATGATGAGATATCACCTTTCTTTTTGCTCGCAAATGTTATTCATACAAATGTTTGAAAATCTATTTCACGATTTTTAGAAATTCTACCTTTAAAGCGGTGTAAAAGGGTTAAATATATTTTGACGTATTTCTCAATATCTCTTAGGCACGATGAGATATCGCCTTGGTTTTTGCTTGCAAGTGTTACGTAACAAATGTTTGAAAACCCATTTCAGGATTTTTAGAAAATCTATTCGTAAGGGGGTGTAAAAGGTGTCAATATGTTTTCACGTATTTCTCAATATATCTTAGGCACGATGAGATATTGCCTTGGTTTTTGCTTGCAAATGTTACTCATACAAATGTTTAAAAACCAATCTCACGATTTTCAGAAATTCCACCCCTAGGGGGTTTAAAAGGGCTAAATATGTTTTTACGTATTTCTCAAAATCTCTTAGGCACGATGAGATATCGCCTTGGTTTATACTGGCAAATGTAACTCATACAAATGTTTGAAAACTAATTTCACGATTTTTCGAAATATCACCTCTAAGGGGGTGTGAAAGAGTTCAATATGTTTTTACGTATTTCTCAATTTCTTCTAGGCACGATGAGATATTGCCTTGGTTTCTGTTTGCAAACGTTACTCATACACATGTTCACAAAGAAATTCTAGGATTTTAAGAAATTCCACCCCTAAGAGGGTGTAAAAGGGTTAAATATGTTTTAACGTATTTCTCAATATCTCTTGGGCACGATGGGATATCGCCATGGTTTTGCTTGCAAATGTTACTCATACAAATGTTTAAAAACCCATTTCAGGATTTCCAGAAATTCCACCCTCAAGGGGGTGTAAAAGGGTTAAATATATTTTCACGTAGTTCTCAATATCTCTTAGGTACGATGAGATATCGCCTTGGGTTTTGCTGGCAAATGTAACTCATACAAATGTTTGAAAACAAATTTCACGATTTATAGAAATTTCACCCCGAAGGGGGTGTAAAAGGAATCAATATATTTTTACGTATTTCTCAATTTCTCTCAGGCACGATGAGATATAGCTTTGGTTGCTGCTTGCAAATCTTACTCGAACAAATGTATAAAAACGAATTTCGGGATTTTTAGAAATCCCACCTCTAAGAGGGTGTAAAAGGGTTAAATATGTTTTTACGTATTTCTCAATATCTCTTAGGCACGACGAGATATTGCCTTGGTTTCTGCTTGCAAACGTTACTCATACACATGTTTACGAAGAAATTCCAGGATTTTAAGAAATTCCACCCCTAAGGGGGTGTAAAAAAGTTAAACATGTTTTTACAGATTTCTATATATCTCTTAGGCACGATGAGATATCGCCTTGGTTTTGCTTGCAAATGTTACTCATACAAATGTTTAAAAACAAATTTTACGATTTTTAGAAATTCCACCCCAAAGGGGGTGTAAAAGGGTTAAATATGTTTTTACAGATTTCTCAATATCTCTTAGGCACGATGAGATATCGCCTTGGTTTTTGCTTGCAAATGTTACTCATACAAATGTTTAAAAACCAATTTTGGGGTTTCTGAAAATTCCACCCCTGAGGGGGTGTAAAAGGGTTAAATATGTTTTTACGTATTACTCAATATCTTTTAGGCACGATGAGATATCGCCATGGTTTTGCTTGCAAATGTTACTCATACAAATGTTTAAAAATCTATTTCAGGATTTCTAGAAATTCTATTTTTCAGGGGGTGTAAAAGGTGTCAATATGTTTTTACGTATCTCTCCATATATCTTAGGCACGATGAGATATCGCCTTGATTATTGCTTGCAAATGTTACTTATACAAATGTATAAAAACCAATCTCACGATTTTTAGAAATTCTACCCCTAAGCAGGTGTAAAAGGGTTAAATATGTTTTTACATATTTCTCAAGATCTCTTAGGCACAATGAGATATCGCCTTGGTTTTTGCTTACAAATGTTACTCATACAAATGTTTAAAAAGCAATTCCAGAATTTTTAGAAATTCCCCCCTAAGGGGGTGTAAAAAGGTTAAACATATTTTTACGTATTTCTCAATATCTCTTAGGTACGATAAGATATCGCTTTGGTTTTTACTTCCAAATGTTACTCATACAAATGTTCAAATACCAAGTTCAGGATTTTTAGGAATTCAACCCCTAAGGGGGTGTGAAAGGGTTAAATATATTTTTACGTATTTCTCAATATCTCTCAGGCACGATGAGATATCGCCTTGGTATTTGCTTGCAAATGTTACTTATACAAATGTTACAAAACGAATTGCAGGATTTTTAGAAATTCTACCCCTAACGGGTTGTAAAAGTGTTAAATATGTTTTTACGTATTTCTCAATATCTCTTAGGCACGATGAGATATCGCCTTGGTTTCTGCTTGCAACCGTTACTCATACAAATGTTCAAAAACCCATTTCAGGATTTTTAGAAATTCTATTTTTAAAGGAGTGTAAAAGGTGTCAATATGTTTTTACATATTTCTCAATATATCTTAGGCACGATGAGATATCGCTTTGATTTTTGCTTGCAAATGTTACTCACACAAATGTTTAAAAACGAATTTCAGGATTTTTAGAAATTCCACCTCTAAGGGGGTGTAAAAGGGTTACAAATGTTTTTACGTATTTCTTAATATCTCTTAGGCACGATGAGATATCGCCTTGGTTTATGCTGGCAAATGTTACGCATACAAATGTTTAAAAACTAATTTAACAATTTTTCGAAATATCACCCCTAAGGGGGTGTAATAGGGTTCAATATGTTTTTACGTATTTCTCAATTTCTTCTAGGCACGATGAGATATCGCCTTGGTTGCTGCTTGCAAATGTTACTCATACAAATGTTTAAAAACAAATTTCAGGATTTTTAGAAATTCTACCTCTAAGGGGGTGTAAAAGGATTGAAAATGTTTTTACGTATTTCTCAATATCTCTTAGGCACGACGAGATATTGCCTTGGTTTCTGCTTGCAAATGTTACTCATACACATGTTTAAAAACGAATTCCAGGATTTTAAGAAATTCCACCCCTAAGGGGGTGTAAAAGGGTTAAATATGTTTTTACGTATTTCTCAATATCTCTTAGGCACGATGAGATATCGCCATGGTTTCTGCTTGCAACCGTTACTCATACAAATGTTTAAAAACCCATTTCAGGATTTTTAGAAATTCTATTTTTAAGGGAGTGTAAAAGGTGTCAATATGTTTTTACATATTTCTCAATATATCTTAGGCACGATGAGATATCGCTTTGATTTTTGCTTGCAAACGTTACTCACACAAATGTTTAAAAACGAATTTCAGGATTTTTAGAAATTCCACCTCTAAGGGGGTGTAAAAGGGTTACAAATGTTTTTACGTATTTCTGAATATCTCTTAGGCACGATGAGATATCGCCTTGGTTTTTGCTTGCAAGTGTTATTCATACAAATGTTTAAAAATCTCTTTCACGATTTTTAGAAATTCCACCTTTAAGGGGCGTACAAGGATTAAATATGTTTTTACGTATTTCTCAATATCTCTCAGGCACGATTAGATATCGCCTTGGTTTTTGCTTGCAAATGTTAGTCATACAAATGTTTAAAAACGAAGTTCAGGATTTTTAGAAATTCCAACCCTAAGGAGGTGTAAAAGGGTTTAATACTTTTTTACGTATTTCTCAATATCTCTCAGGCACGATGAGATATCACCATGGTTTTGCTCGCAAATGTTACTCATACAAATGTTTAAAAACAAACTTCACGATTTTTAGAAATTCCACCCCTAAGGGGGTGTAAAAGGTGTCAATATGTTTTTACGTATTTCTCAATATATTTTAGGCACGATGAGATATCGCCTTGATTATTGCTTGCAAATGTTACTCATACAAATGTTTAAAAACCAATTTCACGATTTTTAGAAATTCTACCCCTAAGCGTGTGTGAAAGGGTTAAATGTGTTTTTACATATTTCTCAATATCTCTTAGGCACGATGAGATATCGCCTTGGTTTTTGCTTACAAATGTTACTCATACAAATGTTTGAAAACCAATTTCGGAATTTTTAGAAATTCCCTCCTTAAGGGGGTGTAATGAGGTTGAATATATTTTCACGTATTCCTCAATATCTCTTAGGTACGATAAGATATCGCTTTGGTTTTTACTTGCAAATGTTACTCATACAAATGTTCAAATACCAAGTTCAGGATTTTTAGAAATTCAACCCCTAAGGGGGTGTAAAAGGGTTAATTATATTTTTACGTATTTCTCAATATCTCTCAGGCACGATGAGATATCGCCTTAGTTTCTGCTTGCAACCGTTACTCATACAAATGTTAAAAAACCCATTTCAGGATATTTAGAAATTCTATTCCTAAGGGAGTGTGAAAGGTGTCAATATGTTTTTACGTATTTCTCAATAACTCTTAGGCACGATGAGATATCGCCTTGGTTTCTGCTTGCAAACGTTACTCATACACATGTTTAAAAACTAATGCCAGGAATTTTAGAAATTCCACGCCTAATGGGGTGTGAAAGGGTTAAATATGTTTTTACGTATTTCTCAATATCTCTTAGGCACGATGAGATATCGCCTTGGTTTTTGCTTGCAAATGTTACTCATACAAATGTTCAAAAACCCATTTCAGGATTTTTAGAAATTCTATTCGTAAGGGGGTGTAAAACGTGTCAATATGTTTTCACGTATTTCTCAATATATCTTAGGCACTATGAGATATCGCCTTGGTTTTTGCTCGCAAATGTTACTCATACTAATGTTTGAAAACGGATCTTACGTCCTTAAGAAATTCCACCCCTAGGGGGTGTAAGAGGGCTAAATATGTTTTTACGTATTTCTCAATATCTCTTAGGCACGATGAGATATTGTCTTGGTTTCTGCTTGCAAATGTTACTCATGCAAATGTTTAAAAACTAATTTTACGATTTTTCGAAATATCACCCCTAAAGGGGTGTTAAAGAGTTCAATATGTTTTTACGTATTTCTCAATTT